>JAFFSR010000321.1:3647500-3671410 GCA_017163975.1 Anastatus disparis
TATTATTATTATTATTATTATTATTATTATTATTATTATTATTATTATTATTATTATTATTATTATTATTATTATTATTATTATTATTATTATTATTATTATTATTATTATTATTATTATTATTATTATTATTATTATTATTATTATTATTATTATTATTATTATTATTATTATTATTATTATTATTATTATTATTATTATTATTATTATTATTATTATTATTATTATTATTATTATTATATTATTATTATTATTATTATTATTATTATTATTATTATTATTATTATTATTATTATTATTATTATTATTATTATTATTATTATTATTATTATTATTATTATTATTATTATTATTATTATTATTATTATTATTATTATTATTATTATTATTATTATTATTATTATTATTATTATTATTATTATTATTATTATTATTATTATTATTATTATTATTATTATTATTATTATTATTATTATTATTATTATTATTATTATTATTATTATTATTATTCCTCCGCATGTTGCTGACCTTGTAAGTGTCCACCTACGATGTGGTGGCGGGGCGGAGGCTTAAGCACGATCCACATATCGCTAGCCATCCTTAGTGATGACTAAGGATATCTGGATGATCGCGTAGGCACTTCCGCTTCACGGAACTGCCAACCCATTAAAATTTTGTGTTCGTATTTACGTGTACTAAGAAGCAACACAGTATGAATGGATGTATGAATGAGCTGTGGCTGCCAACCAATGGATATTCCCGTCAGACTACCGGAGTTGTTCGTTAGTGGTGACTTGCTGACCTCTGTTTAGTAATAAGAGTAAAAGTTAGTCCCCTCTCCGGCGAAAGTCGTGACGGGCAAAGGTCTCGTGAAACCACATGTCGGCTAGGAGCTTCTACGTACTTCTACTAACGTAACCAGAGCCCATGAAGGGGTTGAAGTTGGTCTGTACAGGCGCAGGTGCGAAGGATTATCTGGTCAGTATTTCCTTATACCGAGTCCGCGCAGGAGAACTGCGGAACGTCTAGCCTGAAGTTTAGGGCCAGGCGCAGCACGGTACTGACGTCGCCCACTCAATACGGATGACGTAAAACCTTTAGCATCAACATGGCGCGGGCCTAACCCGTAAACATCTCTTATTTAGAATCACTCGGTGTCGCTAGGGTTGACCACCCGAAAACCGCTTCTCGGCTGCGGCATCTTTAATTAGGGCACCTCACAGGCGGGGATAGTGGCTCCACTGCGCCTGGAGCTCCCATGATGGGCGAACCGTCTTAAGCCAAGTATACGTTTTATTATGTTTAATTCCTCAACAACACAAACCAAAAACCAACCAGAAGCGGCTAGCAATAGCTCAAAAAATAACGAAGGCCAGTTTTCGCAGGCTGATCCCCAAAAGAAGTCAGGGGTAGAGATCGCCTGCCTAACAATGGAAGAAAGATCTCAGAGGATGAATGAGATCTTTGCGCTCTTCAGAGAAGCTCTTAGGTCGATGCCTAACATTCATAAAGATGTTAAGAATAATCTACCAGAGCTTATCGATCATGTGGATGCCCTTAAGACGGAGCATCTCCTCTTGCTTCAGGCGAGAACGGTCACTGAACAGATGGAGGTGACCGAGACGCTCGAAGCAAGCTCCCTAGCCAAGCGGACTTTAGAGGATGCCTCGCTCGATTCTGGCAGCAATGCTGAATCGCAAGCATTGAAAAAGAACCGCCCTGAGAGTCTGGATGATCCGTTTGAGGTCGTCCAAAATAGAAAGAAGAAGACGGCTACAAAAAATCTAGTTCAGAACGCAACGCAGCAGCAGCAACAACAACAACAGCAGCAGCAGCGCCAACAGCAGCAGAAACAACAACAGCAGCACCAGCGACAACAACAGCAAAAACGGCAGCAGCAGCCGCAGCAGCCCAAGAACAACAGCAACAGTCCACCAGCGGCCAGAACATCGGCCATCGAGACACAGCAGCCTGCCCAGCAGCTGTTGAAAAAGAAGAAGAAAAGGAGGAGGAAGACAAAAAGAGGTCTGCCGCCGTCCTCATAAAACCAGAAGAGGGAAAAACCTACAGCGACGTCCTGCAGAGCATCAGGCAGGATTTAATCGCTGAGAGTCCAACGACCAACATCAGAGGGATAAGGAAAACCAGGGCCGGAGATGTCCTGATCGAGTTGGGCTCAACTAAGGGTTTAGAGACCTTTAGTGCTTTCCTTAAGAGGACGGTGGGCGAAACGGGCAACGTCAAGGAGATGTGCCCCAAAGAAACGGTCGAGATCAGAGACATCGACTGTCTAGCTTCAGCAGAAGAAGTAGAGGCCGCTGTAAAAGCTGCTTTAACCGAAGGCCAACAGGAAGTAGGGGAGTTTAGCGTCTCACTGACCAACCCCAACAGCAGAGAGCTCCGCTTGGCCATTGTAGAGATGGAACAAGACCAAGCGGCGTTCCTGCTCTCTAGAACCAGGATAAAGATCGGTTACACCAGCTGCCGAATCAGAAGTTGGCAAAGGGTTCAGCGCTGTTTTAGGTGCCTGAACTACGGTCACCAGGCGCGTGACTGCCGAGGACCAGACCGTAGCAAGATGTGCTACAAATGTGGCAAAGACGGCCATAAAGGATCGGCCTGCAAGGCTACTGATACTCAGTGCATACTATGTACTGAGCGGCGGAAGTAGACCCAGCAGAGCGGAAACACATCCCTGGGTCAGGTCAGTGCAGAGTCTTTCGCGAGACACTGAACCGAATCAAAAGCGCTAATGATGGGCCGCGTAACGGTCCTCCAAGCCAACTTACACAGAAGCGACCTAGCCAACAGCCTTTTGACTCAAATCAAATTTGAAACAAAGGCTGATGTGCTCTTGATAAGCGAGCAGTACACAAACTGGACCGTTAAGACCTGGTTTAGAGACAAGCTTGGCACTGCTGCGATTTACGTAGACCCAAAGACCATCAGAGAAGACGCAAATGGAGCTGAAGAAGGCTTCGTATGGGTTAAAAGCAGAAACGTTACATACGTGAGCTGTTATTTTACACCAAACTCAACAGCAGACACGTTTAGGCGCCGTCTGGATCTGCTGGAAGACTCTGTCCGAAGAATGGAAGGTGACGTCGTCGTCGCAGGAGACTTTAACGCGAAAGCGTTAGAGTGGGGAATGCCACTGCAGGACAGCAGAGGAGGATACATCATGGAGATGGCAGACAGACTCGGCCTAACAGTGCTAAACACCGGAAGCACTCCAACATTCAGACGAGGAGCTAGCGGTACGATTCCTGACGTATCCTTCGCATCAGAAAATCTTTCACGTAAAGTGTCAGATTGGAAGGTGCTGGAGACATACAATGGAAGTGACCACCAGTACATCACATTTCAAATCCATGATGGATCCCAATCATCGAGGCGAAATGTCGCTAGACCAGTCAGATGGAACGTTGCCAAGCTGGACTCTGAGAAACTTGTCCAAGTACTGCAGCAAGGATCAGACTATCTACCGGACGCGACAACTGCCACCGGAAACGCCGACGCTGCAGAGGTTCTCGTAAAAGAGACGATGAGTCTCATTCACAGAGCCTGTGATGCATCTATGCCGCGCAAGGGATCGCGACATCATAAGCGTCCAGCGTATTGGTGGAATGACGAAATCGCTAGAACGAGGTCAGAAGCTCTTAGTCTCAGAAGATCATCACAGAGAGCAAGAAAGAAGAACTCACCAGCAGCAGATCTTTTGTCTGCGCAATACAGAGACGTGCATAAAAAGCTTCGTAAGAAGATCAATCGAAGCAAAGCACAATGCTGGAAAGACCTGAGCGAAGACGTCAACAGAGAGGTGTGGGGCTTGGCCTACAAGATCGTGACCAAGAAGCTTAACGCCGCCCCCACGTTGCCATTCGAAGAAGAGACCATGGCGAACATCGTAAACCACTTGTTCCCTACGCATCCACCACTCGAAGAACAGGAGAATACAGGAGAACCAGAAGAGATCCCGCTCTTTACAAGCGGAGAGCTACAGATAGCTGCAAGAACGATGAAGAACAATAAGGCACCTGGGCCTGACGGAATACCATCCGAGGTCCTTAAATGCATAGCGGTGAAAGCGCCATCTCTCTTGTTGAACATGTACAACGCGTGCCTCCAGACGGGTGTGTTTAGCACTCCCTGGAAGATTGCGCGTCTTGTGCTGATCAACAAAGGAAAGGGAGGTGATCCCCGGCATCCATCGTCCCACAGGCCACTCTGCATGTTGGACGAAGCAGGAAGCTATACGAGAGGCTGCTTAAACCGCGATTACAAGGAGCTGTACAGGCGGCTGGCGATCTCGCTGACAACCAGTACGGCTTCAGGAAAAAGCGGTCTACCGTAAATGCAGTAGAAGAAGTAGTAAAGGTAGCAAAGAAGGATGGACTGGGAACCATCATTCCCGTCTTATTGCGTTTCTAGTCATGCTGGATACGAAAAACGCTTTCAACTCAGCAAAATGGCCTGACCTCCTTGCTGCGTTGAAAGAGTTTAATGTACCAGAATACCTTATGCGAGTGATACGAGACTATCTGAGAAACCGTATCCTCCGCTATGAAACAGAAGAAGGCTGGCGTGAAAAGACCTTAGCGCAGGCGTGGCACAGGGCTCGATCTTCGGCCCAGACTTCTGGAACATCCTGTTCGATGCATTACTCAGACTTGCAATGCCGGATGGGGTGAAAATGTTTGCGTACGCTGATGATGTCGCTTTAGTCATCTCCGCGAAAAACGAAAACATTGCCCAGCACATACTAAACACGGCGATGGGAAGAATTTCCGAGTGGATGGTGAAGCATGGTCTCGAAATAGCGATGGCCAAAACAGAAATCGTGCCCTTAACTTGGAAACACATCAACATCGAGTTTCCCATGACAGTAGGCACAAACGTGGTGCAGACAAGAAGTGAGGTGACGTATCTCGGCATAAAGCTAGATGCAAAACTAACTTTTTTGACGCACCTAAAACACGTCGCTAATAAAGCGATAAAGAAAACGTTGCAGTTAAGTCGTCTTATGGCCAATACCAGCGGCCCGAAATCAAGCAAACGACGACTTTTAATGACAGTCACGACGTCCATCTTATTGTACGGCTCTGAAATATGGGCTAACCAAATGAGAAAAGAGACGCACCGAAGCGTACTATCTTCTGTTCAAAGGAGAGGGGCTCTTAGAGTCACCAGCGCCTATCGCACTGTCTCGGGACCCGCGGTGCTAGTCATCGCAGGAATCATCCCGATCGAATTACAGGCGATGGAACGCAAGCGAACCTACGAACGGAAGAAAACAGAAGATGGAACTGCAATCGTTCAGAAAGAAGAAAGACAGGTGACCATGGAAACCTGGCAAAAACATGGAATCAGATGGTGAAAGGCCGATGGACACACGTGCTCATTAGGGAGCTGGCTCCATGGGTCGATAGAAGATACGGGGAGGTCAACTATTACCTCACCCAGTTCCTTAGTAACCACGGGTATTTCTGCGCTTATCTCAGTAAAATGGGAAAGACCCAGAGCCCGGGCTGCATCTTCTGTTTCGCGGATCGCGACGATGCGTATCATACGTTTTTCGTCTGCCATCAGTGGAACGAAGAAAGACGCCAGGTTGAGAGGATATTCGAAGCGTTAACGCCAGATAACATTATCAGTGAAATGTTGTCGGCCAAAGAAAAGTGGGACGCTATGGCACTATTTGTCGAAAGCGTCCTAAGAAAGAAGAAACCGTTCTTAGATAGGGCAATCGAACTAAGTGCGAATGAGGAGGCGGGAGTCAGGCTTATACCTCACCATAACCTAGAGGCAGTAGCCGGTCCCATAGATTCGGGTGCGGAGGGTGACGACGAGGACTCGTCTTAAGGACGAGAACGAATCGTGCACCCAGGAAATGTTTGAGATAGCAGCAAAAGCGCCAGCTTTAGCTGTGGTATGAATGAGTGTCGTTGTAAATAAGCGCGAGATTGAATGTTAGTATGAGTCAGACGCGGTAGAGAGGATAGCCCCACAAGAGGCATAAGATCCATCTTAGAACAGGAGAATCAAGACTGAAGAGAAAATTATGGACTGATTTTGCTCCTTTACAGAGCCAGTCCATACCATACCATATATATGCGATCGATTTATGCTCCCCTTTACAGAGCCGATCGCCAGGCAGAAGATAGCCTTTTTAAATCATGTTGCTTATTAGGCATAGATCTATATTATTGGAAATCTGTATATTTACAGAAGAAGTCAGAAGGAAAAGGTCCAAAAGACTTAGAACGCGGTGCCACCCTGAAGTAATGTGATAAACAGTTTCCGGGGTGGAACAAACGCCGTGAGTGATGATTGGAGAATCTCTTGCACGTCCAGTGACTGCATTTTTTTGCTATCATTAGACAGGCATGAGGATCGCGTAATTTTAGAGGTTTGCTAGTTTATCTAGAACCCCTCTCAACCGTCTGTACTCTGTTCCCGGATATATCCGAGCCCAGCGAGACTGACGGCGGTCTGACAGCAGATTTTATTCGTTCAACCAATGGAAAAAAAAAAAAAAAAAAAAAAAAAAAAAAAAAAATAATTATTATTATTATTATTATTATTATTATTATTATTATTATTATTATTATTATTATTATTATTATTATTATTATTATTATTATTATTATTATTATTATTATTATTATTATTATTATTATTATTATTATTATTATTATTATTATTATTATTATTATTATTATTATTATTATTATTATTATTATTATTATTATTATTATTATTATTATTATTATTATTATTATTATTATTATTATTATTATTATTATTATTATTATTATTATTATTATTATTATTATTATTATTATTATTATTATTATTATTATTATTATTATTATTATTATTATTATTATTATTATTATTATTATTATTATTATTATTATTATTATTATTATTATTATTATTATTATTATTATTATTATTATTATTATTATTATTATTATTATTATTATTATTATTATTATTATTATTATTATTATTATTATTATTATTATTATTATTATTATTATTATTATTATTATTATTATTATTATTATTATTATTATTATTATTATTATTATTATTATTATTATTATTATTATTATTATTATTATTATTATTATTATTATTATTATTATTATTATTATTATTATTATTATTATTATTATTATTATTATTATTATTATTATTATTATTATTATTATTATTATTATTATTATTATTATTATTATTATTATTATTATTATTATTATTATTATTATTATTATTATTATTATTATTATTATTATTATTATTATTATTATTATTATTATTATTATTATTATTATTATTATTATTATTATTATTATTATTATTATTATTATTATTATTATTATTATTATTATTATTATTATTATTATTATTATTATTATTATTATTATTATTATTATTATTATTATTATTATTATTATTATTATTATTATTATTATTATTATTATTATTATTATTATTATTATTATTATTATTATTATTATTATTATTATTATTATTATTATTATTATTATTATTATTATTATTATTATTATTATTATTATTATTATTATTATTATTATTATTATTATTATTATTATTATTATTATTATTATTATTATTATTATTATTATTATTATTATTATTATTATTATTATTATTATTATTATTATTATTATTATTATTATTATTATTATTATTATTATTATTATTATTATTATTATTATTATTATTATTATTATTATTATTATTATTATTATTATTATTATTATTATTATTATTATTATTATTATTATTATTATTATTATTATTATTATTATTATTATTATTATTATTATTATTATTATTATTATTATTATTATTATTATTATTATTATTATTATTATTATTATTATTATTATTATTATTATTATTATTATTATTATTATTATTATTATTATTATTATTATTATTATTATTATTATTATTATTATTATTATTATTATTATTATTATTATTATTATTATTATTATTATTATTATTATTATTATTATTATTATTATTATTATTATTATTATTATTATTATTATTATTATTATTATTATTATTATTATTATTATTATTATTATTATTATTATTATTATTATTATTATTATTATTATTATTATTATTATTATTATTATTATTATTATTATTATTATTATTATTATTATTATTATTATTATTATTATTATTATTATTATTATTATTATTATTATTATTATTATTATTATTATTATTATTATTATTATTATTATTATTATTATTATTATTATTATTATTATTATTATTATTATTATTATTATTATTATTTATTATTATTATTATTATTATTATTATTATTATTATTATTATTATTATTATTATTATTATTATTATTATTATTATTATTATTATTATTATTATTATTATTATTATTATTATTATTATTATTATTATTATTATTATTATTATTATTATTATTATTATTATTATTATTATTATTATTATTATTATTATTATTATTATTATTATTATTATTATTATTATTATTATTATTATTATTATTATTATTATTATTATTATTATTATTATTATTATTATTATTATTATTATTATTATTATTATTATTATTATTATTATTATTATTATTATTATTATTATTATTATTATTATTATTATTATTATTATTATTATTATTATTATTATTATTATTATTATTATTATTATTATTATTATTATTATTATTATTATTATTATTATTATTATTATTATTATTATTATTATTATTATTATTATTATTATTATTATTATTATTATTATTGTTATTATGTATTATTGTATTATTATTATTATTATATTATTATTATTCCTCCGCATGTTGCTGACCTTGTAAGTGTCCACCTACGATGTGGTGGCGGGGCGGAGGCTTAAGCACGATCCACATATCGCTGGCAATCCTTAGCGATGGTCAAGGATATCTGGATGATCGCGTAGGCACTTTCGCTTCACGGAACTGCCAACCCATTGAAATTTATTGTTCGTATTTACGTGTACTAAGAAGCAACACAGTATGAGTGGATGTATGAATGAGCTGCGGCTGTCGACCAATGGATATTCCCGTCAGACTACAGGAGTTGTACGTTGATAGTGACTTGCTGACCTCTGTTTAGTAATAAGGGTAAACGTTAGTCTCCTCTCCGGCGAAAGTCGTGACGGGCAAAGGTCCCGTGAAACCACATGTTGGTTAGGAACTGTTACGTACTTCTACTAACGTAACCAGAGCCAATGAAGGGGTTGAAGTTGGTTCGTACAGGCGCAGGTGTGAAGGATTACCTGGTCAGTATTTCCTTATACCGAGTCCGCGCAGGAGAACTGCGGAACGTCTAGCCTGAAGTTTAGGGCCAGGCGCAGCACGGTACTGACGCCGCCCACTCAATACGGATGACGTAAAACCTTTAGCATCAATATGGCGCGGGCCTAACCCGTAACATCTTTTCTAGAATCACTCGATGTCGCTAGGGTTGACCACCCGACAACCGCTTCTCGGCTGCGGCATCCTTTAACTAGGGCACCTTACAGGCGGGGATAGTGGCTCCACTGCGCCTGGAGCTCCCATGATGGGCGAACCGTCTTAAACCAAGTACACGTTTTAATATGGTAAATTCTACAACACAAAACAAAAACCAATCAGGAGCGGCTAGTAATAGCCAAAACAATACCGAAGGCCAGATGTCGCAGGCTGATCCCCTAAAGAATACAGGGGTAGAGATCACCTGCTTGACAATTGAAGAAAGATCTCAAAGAATGAATGAGATCTTTTTGCTCATGCAGAGCAGCTGTTAGGTCCATGCCTAACATGAACTCGAAAGTGAAAGATAACCTGCCAGAATTGATTGAGCACGTAGAAGCTCTGAAAAGGGGAGTTTTCTCGCTTGCGCGAAGCAGAGAACGGTCACTGAACAGATGGAAGTGACCGAGACGCTTCAGGCAAGCGCTGCAGCTAAGCGGCCCAGAGAAGAAGACTCGCTGGAATCAGGAAACAATTCTGATCCGCAGAGCTCTTCTTAAGAGAAGGGCAGAGCTGAGGAAGACGCAGACGACTCTTTTGTGACTGTCCAAAGTCGCAAGGATGTTAAGGCTGCAAAAGAAACAAAAGAAGCTGCAGCTGGAACAACAAACACAGCAGCAGCGGCAACAAACGCAACAACAACAGCAGCGATCACAGCAGCCTAACTCCAAACCACCAACGGCCAGAACATCGGCAAAAGTGACGGAGCAGCCTGCACAGCAGCTGCCAAAAAAAGAAGAAGAAAAGGAGGAGAAAGACGAAGAAGCGTTCTGCCGCCGTCCTTATAAGACCAGAAGAAGGTAAGACTTACAGTGAGGTCCTGCAGAACATCCGGCAGGAGCTCATCCAGAACAGCCCGACGAGTAACATCAAAGGGATCAGAAAAACCAGGACCGGAGATGTCCTGATTGAGTTGGGCAACACCAAGGAACTTGAGACCTTCAGTGACTTTTTGAAAAGAACGGTTGGTGGAACAGGCAAAATTAAGGAGATCATCCCCAAAGAAGCAGTCGAAATCAGAGATATAGACTGCCTCGCAACAGTGGATGAAGTGAAGACAGCAGTAAAAGCTGTTTTCACACAAGCAAATAAGGACCTGGGCGAGTTTAGCGTCTCGCTGACGAACCCCAACAGCAGAGAGCTTCGCTTGGCCATCGTAGAGATGGAACAAGACCAGGCATCGTTCCTGCTCTCTCAAACCAGAGTAAAAATCGGCTACACTAACTGCCGTATCAGAAGTTGGCAACGGGTTCAGCGCTGTTTCAGGTGCCTGAACTACGGTCATCAGGCGCGTGACTGCCGAGGACCTGACCGTAGCAAGATGTGCTACAAGTGTGGCAAAGATGGCCATAAGGGATCGGCCTGTAAGGCTACTGACACTCAGTGCATACTATGTACTGAGCGCGAAGTAGAACCTGCAGAGCGAAAACATATCCCTGGGTCAGGTCAGTGCAAAGTCTTTCGCGAGACCCTAGACCGATTCAAAAGGCAACGCTAATGATGGGCCGCGTAACGGTCCTCCAAGCCAACTTACACAGAAGCGACCTAGCCAACAGCCTTTTGACCCAAATCAAATTCGAAACAAAGGCTGATGTGCTCTTGATAAGCGAGCAGTACACAAACTGGACCGTTAAGACCTGGTTTAGAGACAAGCTTGGCACTGCTGCGATTTACGTAGACCCAAAGACCATCAGAGAAGACGCAAATGGAGCTGAAGAAGGCTTCGTATGGGTTAAAAGCAGAAACGTTACATACGTGAGCTGTTATTTTACACCAAACTCAACAGCAGACACGTTTAGGCGCCGTCTGGATCTGCTGGAAGACTCTGTCCGAAGAATGGAAGGTGACGTCGTCGTCGCAGGAGACTTTAACGCGAAAGCGTTAGAGTGGGGAATGCCACTGCAGGACAGCAGAGGAGGATACATCATGGAGATGGCAGACAGACTCGGCCTAACAGTGCTAAACACCGGAAGCACTCCAACATTCAGACGAGGAGCTAGCGGTACGATTCCTGACGTATCCTTCGCATCAGAAAATCTTTCACGTAAAGTGTCAGATTGGAAGGTGCTGGAGACATACAATGGAAGTGACCACCAGTACATCACATTTCAAATCCATGATGGATCCCAATCATCGAGGCGAAATGTCGCTAGACCAGTCAGATGGAACGTTGCCAAGCTGGACTCTGAGAAACTTGTCCAAGTACTGCAGCAAGGATCAGACTATCTACCGGACGCGACAACTGCCACCGGAAACGCCGACGCTGCAGAGGTTCTCGTAAAAGAGACGATGAGTCTCATTCACAGAGCCTGTGATGCATCTATGCCGCGCAAGGGATCGCGACATCATAAGCGTCCAGCGTATTGGTGGAATGACGAAATCGCTAGAACGAGGTCAGAAGCTCTTAGTCTCAGAAGATCATCACAGAGAGCAAGAAAGAAGAACTCACCAGCAGCAGATCTTTTGTCTGCGCAATACAGAGACGTGCATAAAAGCTTCGTAAGAAGATCAATCGAAGCAAAGCACAATGCTGGAAAGACCTGAGCGAAGACGTCAACAGAGAGGTGTGGGGCTTGGCCTACAAGATCGTGACCAAGAAGCTTAACGCCGCCCCCACGTTGCCATTCGAAGAAGAGACCATGGCGAACATCGTAAACCACTTGTTCCCTACGCATCCACCACTCGAAGAACAGGAGAATACAGGAGAACCAGAAGAGATCCCGCTCTTTACAAGCGGAGAGCTACAGATAGCTGCAAGAACGATGAAGAACAATAAGGCACCTGGGCCTGACGGAATACCATCCGAGGTCCTTAAATGCATAGCGGTGAAAGCGCCATCTCTCTTGTTGAACATGTACAACGCGTGCCTCCAGACGGGTGTGTTTAGCACTCCCTGGAAGATTGCGCGTCTTGTGCTGATCAACAAAGGAAAGGGAGGTGATCCCCGGCATCCATCGTCCCACAGGCCACTCTGCATGTTGGACGAAGCAGGGAAGCTATACGAGAGGCTGCTTAAACCGCGATTACAAGGAGCTGTACAGGCGGCTGGCGATCTCGCTGACAACCAGTACGGCTTCAGGAAAAAGCGGTCTACCGTAAATGCAGTAGAAGAAGTAGTAAAGGTAGCAAAGAAGGATGGACTGGGAACCATCATTCCCGTCTTATTGCGTTTCTAGTCATGCTGGATACGAAAAACGCTTTCAACTCAGCAAAATGGCCTGACCTCCTTGCTGCGTTGAAAGAGTTTAATGTACCAGAATACCTTATGCGAGTGATACGAGACTATCTGAGAAACCGTATCCTCCGCTATGAAACAGAAGAAGGCTGGCGTGAAAAGACCTTAGCGCAGGCGTGGCACAGGGCTCGATCTTCGGCCCAGACTTCTGGAACATCCTGTTCGATGCATTACTCAGACTTGCAATGCCGGATGGGGTGAAAATGTTTGCGTACGCTGATGATGTCGCTTTAGTCATCTCCGCGAAAAACGAAAACATTGCCCAGCACATACTAAACACGGCGATGGGAAGAATTTCCGAGTGGATGGTGAAGCATGGTCTCGAAATAGCGATGGCCAAAACAGAAATCGTGCCCTTAACTTGGAAACACATCAACATCGAGTTTCCCATGACAGTAGGCACAAACGTGGTGCAGACAAGAAGTGAGGTGACGTATCTCGGCATAAAGCTAGATGCAAAACTAACTTTTTTGACGCACCTAAAACACGTCGCTAATAAAGCGATAAAGAAAACGTTGCAGTTAAGTCGTCTTATGGCCAATACCAGCGGCCCGAAATCAAGCAAACGACGACTTTTAATGACAGTCACGACGTCCATCTTATTGTACGGCTCTGAAATATGGGCTAACCAAATGAGAAAAGAGACGCACCGAAGCGTACTATCTTCTGTTCAAAGGAGAGAGGGCTCTTAGAGTCACCAGCGCCTATCGCACTGTCTCGGGACCCGCGGTGCTAGTCATCGCAGGAATCATCCCGATCGAATTACAGGCGATGGAACGCAAAGCGAACCTACGAACGGAAGAAAACAGAAGATGGAACTGCAATCGTTCAGAAAGAAGAAAGACAGGTGACCATGGAAACCTGGCAAAAACATGGAATCAGATGGTGAAAGGCCGATGGACACACGTGCTCATTGGGGAGCTGGCTCCATGGGTCGATAGAAGATACGGGGAGGTCAACTATTACCTCACCCAGTTCCTTAGTAACCACGGGTATTTCTGCGCTTATCTCAGTAAAATGGGAAAGACCCAGAGCCCGGGCTGCATCTTCTGTTTCGCGGATCGCGACGATGCGTATCATACGTTTTTCGTCTGCCATCAGTGGAACGAAGAAAGACGCCAGGTTGAGAGGATATTCGAAGCGTTAACGCCAGATAACATTATCAGTGAAATGTTGTCGGCCAAAGAAAAGTGGGACGCTATGGCACTATTTGTCGAAAGCGTCCTAAGAAAGAAGAAACCGTTCTTAGATAGGGCAATCGAACTAAGTGCGAATGAGGAGCGGGGAGTCAGGCTTATACCTCACCATAACCTAGAGGCAGTAGCCGGTCCCATAGATTCGGGTGCGGAGGGTGACGACGAGGACTCGTCTTAAGGACGAGAACGAATCGTGCACCCAGGAAATGTTTGAGATAGCAGCAAAAGCGCCAGCTTTAGCTGTGGTATGAATGAGTGTCGTTGTAAATAAGCGCGAGATTGAATGTTAGTATGAGTCAGACGCGGTAGAGAGGATAGCCCCACAAGAGGCATAAGATCCATCTTAGAACAGGAGAATCAAGACTGAAGAGAAAATTATGGACTGATTTTGCTCCTTTACAGAGCCAGTCCATACCATACCATATATATGCGATCGATTTATGCTCCCCTTTACAGAGCCGATCGCCAGGCAGGAAGATAGCCTTTTAAATCATGTTGCTTATTAGGCATAGATCTATATTATTGGAAATCTGTATATTTACAGAAGAAGTCAGAAGGAAAAGGTCCAAAAGACTTAGAACGCGGTGCCACCCTGAAGTAATGTGATAAACAGTTTCCGGGGGTGGAACAAACGCCGTGAGTGATGATTGGAGAATCTCTTGCACGTCCAGTGACTGCATTTTTTGCTATCATTAGACAGGCATGAGGATCGCGTAATTTTAGAGGTTTGCTAGTTTATCTAGACCCTTCTCAACCGTCTGTACTCTGTTCCCGGATATATCCGGCCCAGCGAACTGACGGCGGTCTGACAGCCAGATTTTATTCGTTCAACCAATGAAAAAAAAAAAAAAAAAAAAAAAAAAAAAAAAAAAAAAATTATTATTATTATTATTATTATTATTATTATTATTATTATTATTATTATTATTATTATTATTATTATTATTATTATTATTATTATTATTATTATTATTATTATTATTATTATTATTATTATTATTATTATTATTATTATTATTATTATTATTATTATTATTATTATTATTATTATTATTATTATTATTATTATTATTATTATTATTATTATTATTATTATTATTATTATTATTATTATTATTATTATTATTATTATTATTATTATTATTATTATTATTATTATTATTATTATTATTATTATTATTATTATTATTATTATTATTATTATTATTATTATTATTATTATTATTATTATTATTATTATTATTATTATTATTATATTATTATTATTATTATTATTATTATTATTATTATTATTATTATTATTATTATTATTATTATTATTATTATTATTATTATTATTATTATTATTATTATTATTATTATTATTATTATTATTATTATTATTATTATTATTATTATTATTATTATTATTATTATTATTATTATTATTATTATTATTATTATTATTATTATTATTATTATTATTATTATTATTATTATTATTATTATTATTATTATTATTATTATTATTATTATTATTATTATTATTATTATTATTATTATTATTATTATTATTATTATTATTATTATTATTATTATTATTATTATTATTATTATTATTATTATTATTATTATTATTATTATTATTATTATTATTATTATTATATTATTATTATTATTATTATTATTATTATTATTATTATTATATTATTATTATTATTATTATTATTATTATTATTATTATTATTATTATTATTATTATTATTATTATTATTATTATTATTATTATTATTATTATTATTATTATTATTATTATTATTATTATTATTATTATTATTATTATTATTATTATTATTATTATTATTATTATTATTATTATTATTATTATTATTATTATTATTATTATTATTATTATTATTATTATTATTATTATTATTATTATTATTATTATTATTATTATTATTATTATTATTATTATTATTATTATTATTATTATTATTGTTATTATTATTATTATTATTATTATTATTATTATTATTATTATTATTATTATTATTATTATTATTATTATTATTATTATTATTATTATTATTATTATTATTATTATTATTATTATTATTATTATTATTATTATTATTATTATTATTATTATTATTATTATTATTATTATTATTATTATTATTATTATTATTATTATTATTATTATTATTATTATTATTATTATTATTATTATTATTATTATTATTATTATTATTATTATTATTATTATTATTATTATTATTATTATTATTATTATTATTATTATTATTATTATTATTATTATTATTATTATTATTATTATTATTATTATTATTATTATTATTATTATTATTATTATTATTATTATTATTATTATTATTATTATTATTATTATTATTATTATTATTATTATTATTATTATTATTATTATTATTATTATTATTATTATTATTATTATTATTATTATTATTATTATTATTATTATTATTATTATTATTATTATTATTATTATTATTATTATTATTATTATTATTATTATTATTATTATTATTATTATTATTATTATTATTATTATTATTATTATTATTATTATTATTATTATTATTATTATTATTATTATTATTATTATTATTATTATTATTATTATTATTATTATTATTATTATTATTATTATTATTATTATTATTATTATTATTATTATTATTATTATTATTATTATTATTATTATTATTATTATTATTATTATTATTATTATTATTATTATTATTATTATTATTATTATTATTATTATTATTATTATTATTATTATTATTATTATTATTATTATTATTATTATTATTATTATTATTATTATTATTATTATTATTATTATTATTATTATTATTATTATTATTATTATTATTATTATTATTATTATTATTATTATTATTATTATTATTATTATTATTATTATTATTATTATTATTATTATTATTATTATTATTATTATTATTATTTATTATTATTATTATTATTATTATTATTATTATTATTATTATTATTATTATTATTATTATTATTATTATTATTATTATTATTATTATTATTATTATTATTATTATTATTATTATTATTATTATTATTATTATTATTATTATTATTATTATTATTATTATTATTATTATTATTATTATTATTATTATTATTATTATTATTATTATTATTATTATTATTATTATTATTATTATTATTATTATTATTATTATTATTATTATTATTATTATTATTATTATTATTATTATTATTATTATTATTATTATTATTATTATTATTATTATTATTATTATTATTATTATTATTATTATTATTATTATTATTATTATTATTATTATTATTATTATTATTATTATTATTATTATTATTATTATTATTATTATTATTATTATTATTATTATTATTATTATTATTATTATTATTATTATTATTATTATTATTATTATTATTATTTATTCCTCCGCATGTTGCTGACCTTGTAAGTGTCCACCTACGATGTGGTGGCGGGGCGGAGGCTTAAGCACGATCCACATATCGCTAGCCATCCTTAGTGATGACTAAGGATATCTGGATGATCGCGTAGGCACTTTCGCTTCACGGAACTGCCAACCCATTAAAATTTTGTGTTCGTATTTACGTGTACTAGAAGCAACACAGTATGAATGGATGTATGAATGAGCTGTGGCTGCCGACCAATGGATATTCCCGTCAGACTACAGGAGTTGTTCGTTGGTGGTGACTTGCTGACCTCTGTTTAGTAATAAGAGTAAAAGTTAGTCCCTCTCCGGCGAAAGTCGTGACGGGCAAAGGTCTCGTGAAACCACATGTCGGCTAGGAACTGTTACGTACTTCTACTAACGTAACCAGAGCCCATGAAGGGGTTGAAGTTGGTCTGTACAGGCGCAGGTGCGAAGGATTATCTGGTCAGTATTTCCTTATACCGAGTCCGCGCAGGAGAACTGCGGAACGTCTAGCCTGAAGTTTAGGGCCAGGCGCAGCGCGGTACTGACGTCGCCCACTCAATACGGATGACGTAAAACCTTTAGCATCAACATGGCGCGGGCCTAACCCGTAAACATCTCTTATTTAGAATCACTCGGTGTCGCTAGGGTTGACCACCCGAAAACCGCTTCTCGGCTGCGGCATCTTTAACTAGGGCACCTCACAGGCGGGGATAGTGGCTCCACTGCGCCTGGAGCTCCCATGATGGGCGAACCGTCTTAAACCAAGTACACGTTTTAATATGGTAAATTCAACAACACAAAACAAAAACCAACCAGGAGCGGCTAGCAATAGCCAAAACAATACCGAAGGCCAGATGTCGCAGGCTGATCCCCAAAAGAAGTCAGGGGTAGAGATCGCCTGCTTGACAATTGAAGAAAGATCTCAGAAGAATGAATGAGATCTTTTTGCTCATGCAGGCAGCTCTTAGGTCGATGCCTAACATGAACTCAGAAAGATGAAAGAATAACCTGCCAGAGTTGATCGAGCACGTGGATGCTCTGAAAAGGAGTTTTCTCGCTTGCTTCGAAGCAAGAACGGTCACTGAACAGATGGAAGTGACCGAGACGCTCAGGCAAGCGCTGCAGCCAAGCGGCCCAGAGAAGATGACTCGCTGGATTCTGGAAGCAATTCTGAATCGCGAGCTCTTCTAAAGAAGCGCAGAGCTGAGACCGAAGACGCAGACGACTCTTTTGTGACTGTCCAAAGTCGCAAGGATGTTAAGGCTGCAAAACAAACAAAAGAAGCTGCAGCTGGAACAACAAACACAGCAGCAGCGGCAACACAACGCAACAACAACAGCAGCAGCGCAGCAGCAGCCTAACTCCAAACCACCAGCGGCCAGAACATCGGCAAAAGTGACGGAGCAGCCTGCACAGCAGCTGCCAAAAAGAAGAAGAAAAAGGAGGAGAAAGACGAAGAAGCGTTCTGCCGCCGTCCTCATAAGACCAGAAGAAGGTAAGACTTACAGTGACGTCCTGCAGAGCATCCGGCAGGAGCTCATCGCGAGAGTCCAGCCCGACGAGCAACATCAAAGGGATCAGAAAACCAGGACCGGAGATGTCACTGATTGAGTTGGGCAACACCAAGGAACTTGAGACCTTCAGTGACTTTTGAAAAGAACGGTTGGTGGAACAGGCAACATCAAGGAGATGTCATCCCCAAAGAAGCAGTCGAGATCAGAGACATAGACTGCCTCGCAACAGTGGATGAAGTAGAAGACAGCAGTAAAAGCTGTTTTCACACAAGCAAATCAGGACCTGGGCGAGTTTGGCGTCTCGCTGACGAACCCCAACAGCAGAGAGCTCCGCTTGGCCATCGTAGAGATGGAACAAGACCAGGCGTCGTTCCTGCTCTCTCAAACCAGAGTAAAAATCGGCTACACTAGCTGCCGTATCAGAAGTTGGCAAGCAGGTTCAGCGCTGTTTCAGGTGCCTGAACTACGGTCATCAGGCGCGTGACTGCCGAGGACCTGACCGTAGCAAGATGTGCTACAAGTGTGGCAAAGATGGCCATAAGGGATCGGCCTGCAAGGCTACTGACACTCAGTGCATACTATGTACTGAGCGCGAAGTAGACCCAGCAGAGCGGAAACACATCCCTGGGTCAGGTCAGTGCAGAGTCTTTCGCGAGACCCTAGACCGATTCAAAAGGCAACGCTAATGATGGGCCGCGTAACGGTCCTCCAAGCCAACTTACACAGAAGCGACCTAGCCAACAGCCTTTTGACCCAAATCAAATTCGAAACAAAGGCTGATGTGCTCTTGATAAGCGAGCAGTACACAAACTGGACCGTTAAGACCTGGTTTAGAGACAAGCTTGGCACTGCTGCGATTTACGTAGACCCAAAGACCATCAGAGAAGACGCAAATGGAGCTGAAGAAGGCTTCGTATGGGTTAAAAGCAGAAACGTTACATACGTGAGCTGTTATTTTACACCAAACTCAACAGCAGACACGTTTAGGCGCCGTCTGGATCTGCTGGAAGACTCTGTCCGAAGAATGGAAGGTGACGTCGTCGTCGCAGGAGACTTTAACGCGAAAGCGTTAGAGTGGGAATGCCACTGCAGGACAGCAGAGGAGGATACATCATGGAGATGGCAGACAGACTCGGCCTAACAGTGCTAAACACCGGAAGCACTCCAACATTCAGACGAGGAGCTAGCGGTACGATTCCTGACGTATCCTTCGCATCAGAAAATCTTTCACGTAAAGTGTCAGATTGGAAGGTGCTGGAGACATACAATGGAAGTGACCACCAGTACATCACATTTCAAATCCATGATGGATCCCAATCATCGAGGCGAAATGTCGCTAGACCAGTCAGATGGAACGTTGCCAAGCTGGACTCTGAGAAACTTGTCCAAGTACTGCAGCAAGGATCAGACTATCTACCGGACGCGACAACTGCCACCGGAAACGCCGACGCTGCAGAGGTTCTCGTAAAAGAGACGATGAGTCTCATTCACAGAGCCTGTGATGCATCTATGCCGCGCAAGGGATCGCGACATCATAAGCGTCCAGCGTATTGGTGGAATGACGAAATCGCTAGAACGAGGTCAGAAGCTCTTAGTCTCAGAAGATCATCACAGAGAGCAAGAAAGAAGAACTCACCAGCAGCAGATCTTTTGTCTGCGCAATACAGAGACGTGCATAAAAAGCTTCGTAAGAAGATCAATCGAAGCAAAGCACAATGCTGGAAAGACCTGAGCGAAGACGTCAACAGAGAGGTGTGGGGCTTGGCCTACAAGATCGTGACCAAGAAGCTGAACGCCGCCCCCACGTTGCCATTCGAAGAAGAGACCATGGCGAACATCGTAAACCACTTGTTCCCTACGCATCCACCACTCGAAGAACAGGAGAATACAGGAGAACCAGAAGAGATCCCGCTCTTTACAAGCGGAGAGCTACAGATAGCTGCAAGAATGATGAAGAACAATAAGGCACCTGGGCCTGACGGAATACCATCCGAGGTCCTTAAATGCATAGCGGTGAAAGCGCCATCTCTCTTGTTGAACATGTACAACGCGTGCCTCCAGACGGGTGTGTTTAGCACTCCCTGGAAGATTGCGCGTCTTGTGCTGATCAACAAAGGAAAGGGAGGTGATCCCCGGCATCCATCGTCCCACAGGCCACTCTGCATGTTGGACGAAGCAGGAAGCTATACGAGAGGCTGCTTAAACCGCGATTACAAGGAGCTGTACAGGCGGCTGGCGATCTCGCTGACAACCAGTACGGCTTCAGGAAAAAGCGGTCTACCGTAAATGCAGTAGAAGAAGTAGTAAAGGTAGCAAAGAAGGATGGACTGGGAACCATCATTCCCGTCTTATTGCGTTTCTAGTCATGCTGGATACGAAAAACGCTTTCAACTCAGCAAAATGGCCTGACCTCCTTGCTGCGTTGAAAGAGTTTAATGTACCAGAATACCTTATGCGAGTGATACGAGACTATCTGAGAAACCGTATCCTCCGCTATGAAACAGAAGAAGGCTGGCGTGAAAAGACCTTAGCGCAGGCGTGGCACAGGGCTCGATCTTCGGCCCAGACTTCTGGAACATCCTGTTCGATGCATTACTCAGACTTGCAATGCCGGATGGGGTGAAAATGTTTGCGTACGCTGATGATGTCGCTTTAGTCATCTCCGCGAAAAACGAAAACATTGCCCAGCACATACTAAACACGGCGATGAGAAGAATTTCCGAGTGGATGGTGAAGCATGGTCTCGAAATAGCGATGGCCAAAACAGAAATCGTGCCCTTAACTGGAAACACATCAACATCGAGTTTCCCATGACAGTAGGCACAAACGTGGTGCAGACAAGAAGTGAGGTGACGTATCTCGGCATAAAGCTAGATGCAAAACTAACTTTTTTGACGCACCTAAAACACGTCGCTAATAAAGCGATAAAGAAAACGTTGCAGTTAAGTCGTCTTATGGCCAATACCAGCGGCCCGAAATCAAGCAAACGACGACTTTTAATGACAGTCACGACGTCCATCTTATTGTACGGCTCTGAAATATGGGCTAACCAAATGAGAAAGAGACGCACCGAAGCGTACTATCTTCTGTTCAAAGGAGAGGGGCTCTTAGAGTCACCAGCGCCTATCGCACTGTCTCGGGACCCGCGGTGCTAGTCATCGCAGGAATCATCCCGATCGAATTACAGGCGATGGAACGCAAGCGAACCTACGAACGGAAGAAAACAGAAGATGGAACTGCAATCGTTCAGAAAGAAGAAAGACAGGTGACCATGGAAACCTGGCAAAAACATGGAATCAGATGGTGAAAGGCCGATGGACACACGTGCTCATTAGGGAGCTGGCTCCATGGGTCGATAGAAGATACGGGGAGGTCAACTATTACCTCACCCAGTTCCATAGTAACCACGGGTATTTCTGCGCTTATCTCAGTAAAATGGGAAAGACCCAGAGCCCGGGCTGCATCTTCTGTTTCGCGGATCGCGACGATGCGTATCATACGTTTTTCGTCTGCCATCAGTGGAACGAAGAAAGACGCCAGGTTGAGAGGATATTCGAAGCGTTAACGCCAGATAACATTATCAGTGAAATGTTGTCGGCCAAAGAAAAGTGGGACGCTATGGCACTATTTGTCGAAAGCGTCCTAAGAAAGAAGAAACCGTTCTTAGATAGGGCAATCGAACTAAGTGCGAATGAGGAGCGGGGAGTCAGGCTTATACCTCACCATAACCTAGAGGCAGTAGCCGGTCCCATAGATTCGGGTGCGGAGGGTGACGACGAGGACTCGTCTTAAGGACGAGAACGAATCGTGCACCCAGGAAATGTTTGAGATAGCAGCAAAGCGCCAGCTTTGGCTGTGGTATGAATAGTGTCGTTGTAAATAAGCGCGAGATTGAATGTTAGTATGAGTCAGACGCGGTAGAGAGGATAGCCCCACAAGAGGCATAAGATCCATCTTAGAACAGGAGAATCAAGACTGAGAGAAAATTATGGACTGATTTTGCTCCTTTACAGAGCCAGTCCATACCATACCATATATATGCGATCGATTTATGCTCCCCTTTACAGAGCCGATCGCCAGGCAGAAGATAGCCTTTTAAATCATGTTGCTTATTAGGCATAGATCTATATTATTGGAAATCTGTATATTTACAGAAGAAGTCAGAAGGAAAAGGTCCAAAAGACTTAGAACGCGGTGCCACCCTGAAGTAATGTGATAAACAGTTTCCGGGGTGGAACAAACGCCGTGAGTGATGATTGGAGAATCTCTTGCACGTCCAGTGACTGCATTTTTTTGCTATCATTAGACAGGCATGAGGATCGCGTAATTTTAGAGGTTTGCTAGTTTATCTAGAACCCCTCTCAACCGTCTGTACTCTGTTCCCGGATATATCGAGGCCCAGCGGACTGACGGCGGTCTGACAGCAGATTTTATTCTTTCAACCAAAAAAAAAAAAAAAAAAAAAAAAAAAAAAAAAAAAAATATTATTATTATTATTATTATTATTATTATTATTATTATTATTATTATTATTATTATTATTATTATTATTATTATTATTATTATTATTATTATTATTATTATTATTATTATTATTATTATTATTATTATTATTATTATTATTATTATTATTATTATTATTATTATTATTATTATTATTATTATTATTATTATTATTATTATTATTTTTATTATTAAAAAATTAATTTTAAAGTGATCTGAAGAGAAGAGAAATGGGAATGATACGATATCCCATTTAAACTCTCAACCTCTAAAGATTTATGCTCAGAGAATTAGAGCCCGTTCGACGGGCACAAGAACTGCGTTGGTTCCACATACAATGGCTGAGAATCCTACATCGCCATTGCATACAGATTCT
>JAFFSR010000322.1:600000-832500 GCA_017163975.1 Anastatus disparis
CCTCGTAAACATAATCAAGGGCAAGGTAGCTCAGAACAAAAAAGTCAAAATCAGAAAGGAAATCAGACTGAAAACCCAAATAAAGATAAACTTAACAAGGAAAATCAGAAAGGTTCGAGAAGTAGAAATCCTAACCTCAGTTGTTATCGCTGTGGGCTGCCTGGATACACGCAATGGTCCTGTCCTTAATGTGCAGGAAAAGGACAAGGGAGCAAGAAGACGAGGTACCTGCTGTTCCCAGCGAAGATAACGAGACCTTAGAACTCTCTACTGAAAAAGTGATAGACAAAAAGTTACCTGAAATCCCAGTAGAACAGCAGAGCGAGTCTCGCACTTGTCAGGCTAAGACAAGTGAACAGGAAGAGCAACTGCAGTCAGATATAGATGACGAAGCTCGATGGTGGCTCATGGTAGTGATCGGAGATTACCGTATAAGAGCATTATATGACCCAGGTGCGTCTCGTACAGTCATGAATTCTACAGGTTTACAGTTGGCTGCAGCCTGTAATGTGCCATTAATACCAGCTACGGACAGATTGGCCAAAGTAGCAGATGGTAGGCAATGCGCGATAGTAGGTTATGTCGACTTACCTTTCACAGTAGGCGGAGTTACAAAGATGATTCATTTTGCTATGATGCCTAGCTAAGATGAAAAATGTTATGTAGATGACAATTTTATACGTGCGTTTAAAGCTATTTTCGATCCTTGCGAAAATAAACTCTCTTTCAAAGGAACAAATGTAAAAGTTAATTTAGAAATCGCAGCGCTTAAGCAGTCACATGTTGCTGAGCTAGAATCAGTTGGTTTAGCTGACGTATCAGTAGCTGATCAGGCTCGTGTAAAAAGTTTAGTCACAGAAATATTAGGAGAAGATGATACTCCTATAGGCTGCACAGATTGGATCGAACATGAGATCGATATAGGTTCTGCACGACCTACTAAACAGAAATGTTTTCCTGTTTCTAAAAAAGTCGAAGAATGGATGCACGAGCAGGTTAATGAGATGCTAGCTGCAGATATAATTGAACCTTCGATGAGCGGCTGGTCAAGCCCTGTAGTTCGAGTTAAGAAACCAAATGGCAAATTGAGGTTCTGTATTGACTTTAGAAAAGTCAATGCAGTTACAAAACCTGATGCGTATCCATTGCCAAGAATGGATGATATCTTGCGTAAATTGCAGAAAGCAAGATACATCTCTACAATGGATTTGAGCAGTGCTTATCATCAAATTAGGATGAAAGAAGATTTACGTGCTCAAACGGCATTTACGGTACCTGGCATGGGTCTTTACCAGTTTAAACGGATGCCGTACGGCCTTAGCCACGCTGGCGCCACCTTTCAGCGATTAATCGATAAGGTTATAGGTCCAGAACTCGAGCCATACGCATTTTCGTATCTAGATGATATTATCGTAGTAACTGAGACGTTCGCTGAACATATGAAATGGTTAAAGAGGGTATTACTGCGAATAAAAGCAGCAGGCCTCACGATTAGTCACGAAAAAAGTATATTCTGCCAAGAAGAGGTCAAATATCTCGGTGTTCTGGTAAACAGGGATGGATTTAAGCCTGATCCAGATAAGATAAGACCCATCGTTGAATACCCAGCTCCTAAAAATCTAAAGCAGCTGAGGCGTTTCATGGGCATGGCCTCGTGGTACAGGAAATTTTTGAAAAATTTCACCACGTTAGCAGAGCCATTAACCAGACTCACTAGAAAAGACTGCAGATATGCATGGTCAAGCGATCAGATAATCGCTTTCGACCAAATAATAGCTTTAATCGCATCTGCTTCGTTATTGCATCGACCGCAGTTCGATTTGCAATTCGTTATACAGACAGATGCTAGTGACTCAGGCCTAGGAAGCAGTACTTCTACAAGTAGTTAACGATGAAGAGCGAGTATTGGAATTCGCTAGTCGTACAATGTCCAGTGCAGAGCGAAACTACAGCGTAACAGAAAGAGAGTGTCTAGCTGTTATATGGGCTGTCAAAAAGTTTCGTTATTACATTGAAGGTTATGACTTTAAGGTCATAACTGATCATAGTAGTTTACGTTGGTTATGTAATTTACATAATCCAACAAGCAGGCTAGCGCGTTCGGCGCTGGAGCTGCAAGGGTACTCTTACACTGTTGAGCACAGAAAAGGTGCATTAAACTATGTGTCTGATGCGTTACCACGCATGCATGAAGACTCAGTAGAATGCGACACTCACTTAAGTGCACTAAGTTGGGCGTCGCAAACCAAGGATGTGTAGTATAAGTCTCTGCTTCAACAGGTTATGAGTGACCCTAATGACTATCCAAGATGGAAGATAGTTGGAGGTCGATTGTACCGTTATGTACCGGATAGGTTTACTGAAAAAACGATGGGAGACGATGACGCTTGGAAACTCGTTGTTCCCAGCGAAAATCGAGCAGAAGTACTGCATGAATGCCACGATGAGCCGACAGCTGGCCACTTAGGTCGTGATAAAACAGGTGGCTTACGTAAAACAATATTATTACTGGCCTTATGTAGAGAAAACAGTGTCACAGTATGTTAAGAGTTGTGAGATCTGTCTGCAGTGCAAAGTCGAACAAAAATTACCTGCAGGTTTGATGGGCAAAAGAGAAGTTTCAGGCCAATGGAAAGTTATCCCTGGAGATGTAACAGGTCCGTTTCCAAGAAGTAAACGTGGATTTGAGTATGCCTTGATTTTAGAAGATCTATTCACCAAATGGATGGAGTGCATACCTATTAGAAAAGCGAATGCATCCACGATCTTAAAAGCACTACGAGAAAGAATTATTTTAAGGTTTGGTGCGCCTGAGATCTTCTGATCTGATAATGGATTAGAGTTCAGGAATGAAGTAGTAGATAAATATCTTAATGAAGCAGGTATTTGTCATAATACTACTCCTACGTATCATCCGTAGGCTGATCCGGTAGAAAGGATAAACCGGACGGTTAAAACCATGATTACTGCATTCATTGATGAAAATCATCGCTCCTGGGACAAAAAGTTACCAGAGATTATATTTGCATATAATACGGCGAAACAGAGTACAACTGGCACAAGTCCTGCATTGTTAAATTATGGTAGACAGCCAGTACCTCCGAGCTCACTGAAAAGAAAAGAAGATAAAGCTGCTCAAGAAAACGAACGGTTACAAGAGGTAACGAACTGGCAAAATCGTGTGAGCAAATTACCTTTGCTGCATGAACAGGTAGTAGATCGTGCACAGTCTGCGCAACAAAAGCAAGATGATGCATATGATCTTGGTCGAAGAGAAGTAGAATATAGCATTGGAGATTTAGTATGGAAAAGAAATAAAATACTCTCTTCAGCTGCTCAGGGTATTGCAAGTAAGCTCACACCTAAGTTCGTAGGCCCATATGTGATTACAGCTGAATGTGGCTCTAACACATACAGATTAATAAACCAGGATAGTAATGTTTACGGCCCTGTTTATGTAGAGCAACTAAAACCATACATAGCACGGCAAGAAGACAAATCACCATCTTAACTACCGGTAGAACCAAGACATGCAAATGAGACGATGAGCGACCCGTCTCTTGCGAGCGATGTGACTTCGTGTGCCGACAGAGACTCAGGCTCAGGTTGCGTGCGACTGCCTGCGAGCGGTGAAACTCCCCAACTCGAAAAACCGAACAGGAAACGAGGTCGTCCACGTAAAGCAGCTATAATAGTAACCCGAACCGTAAAGTGTATGCGTCAAACTGAGCCTAAGCAAATCAAACGTAAGCGTGGTAGGCCAAAAGGTTCTACAAATGTACAGCGTATCGAAAATGTAATTGATTACTCGCCGAGAAAAACTAGAATGCGAACCCGTGCGAATAAAAAGTAACCACCTGAGAATACTAACAAACAATCCTTCCTTCCTACTAACAGATGGATCCTCAACGTCGTAAAGGGATGGAAGACCTTATTGCCTTTCTGCTCTCCAACACTGCAGACATGAGAGTTAAAGATTACTTGCTACCGTACGCAGAATTCCTGCGAGATCAATCAGAGACTGAAAGGATCCAGCGGGAGATAGAGAAGGAGGAAGAGAGGAATAGCCTCCCCGCACTGACAATTAAGGAGGTACCACGGGAGCCGTCGTCGATCAGGGTTAAGCCGACGCCCAAGCGGCAAGAGGTCAAAGAAGCCTCAAAACCCAGTGTGTCGCAGAGCAAACCGGCCTGCGACCCACGATCAGGCACAACGCCTTCAATTCGACAGTAAGTCACAAGGTGGCGTTTCTCTAAGTTTTGTGATCCATCATATGAATTTCTAGGTCACAGATATATAAGACCAGAATTCTTCAAAGAGCTGAAATTACGAGGTTTACCTCGTTTTTGGTTTTTACTTTAAATGCAAAATAATTATCGAGTTATTTCCTATTTCAAACGTCTATATGGATTTCCACGTGGATTTTCATTTAAATCCACGTGGGTATCCAAGTAAAAAATCTACGTATATTACCTAAAAATCCACATGGATTTCACAAAGTTCATATAGATTTCTTAAAAATCCACGAGGAGTACATAAAATTATCACAGATTTTATAAAATCTATGTGGGTTCCTTGAAAATCCACATGGATTTTATAAAATCCATATGGATTCTTCAACAGTTCACAAGGGTTTTATAAAATCAACATGGCTTTCATAAAATCCACATGGATGTTTTTACGTAAAAATTCAGGTGGATTTTTTTAATAGGGTAACTATTTTAAAACGAAGTATGGCAGATGAACGTGTATCGTTTTATTCCTCAAATATCACGAATTAGAAAATTAATAATTAGTAAAAATAAAAGTGTTATATATTATTCAAACAATTCTATATTTATCGACTTTTAATTTTAGTAACAGAAAAAGCCGCACCATAGAGCCCTTGAATCGAGTAGGTGAAATGTCAATCTTACAAGAAGAGTGTTTGACCTCCAGAAAACGGATTTGACTAAAATTGCAGGATATGATTTTTTGATTAGAAAAAATAAACTCGTGTTTTTTTTAAGCCAATAGGCTATATAGACGGAGATATAAACATTTCTTCTAGTGAAAAGAAGTCTTTATAAGAACTTAAATAACTAAACAACTGAAACTCTTACAGAAAATCGTATAAAAAATAAAAGAGAGCAGAGGTTTAAAACTTCAATTTAAGCTTTGTTGTATTAAAAAATCTCATACGGTTCAAAAGTTACATATGATTAAAAAATGCTAATGAATTAGGGTGAAAATTTGATCGTATGTAACATGCTAAAATATCAATAAATATGTAGTATTTTCCAATTAGGCCCAACTTTTGAACCACAAAAGCTTTTTTGATGCAATATGCTTAAATTAAAGCTGTTAACTTGTATTTTTTCTTTTTACTATACATTTTTCTGTAAAATTTTTAGTTGTTTAGCTATTCAAATTCTTACAAACGCTTCTTTTCTCTATATTTTTGAAGATATGTCTATATCTCCGTCTATAGAGCCTATTAGCACAAAAGAAAAAACACGGGTTCCTTTTTTTCATCAAAGAATCATATATTGCAGTTTGAGCTAAATCCGTTTCCCGGAGGTCTGATACTCTCCTTGTTAATACCAAAAAAAACGGCACTGAGCATCGAAATGCTCTTTATTTATAATATTACTGCTACCATATTAAAGTGAAGAATTTAGACTTTTTTTTTCTTACATGAATATCTTTTGCATTATTGTCGAATACATACATACACATACACACGTGCATCTTTAACATACACGTACACACATACGCATACATACATACACATAAACACATACACATACACACATACTCATACACGAAAAACACACATATACACATGTCCATACACATACACTTACCCATACACACATGCACACATGTCCATACACATACACTTACTCATACACACATACACACATATACACATGTCCATACACATATACTTACTCATAAACACATATACGCGTACACAATATCCGTGTCTCCATCTCCGTCTCTCCGTCTTTATCTCTCCGTCTCCGTTCCTCCGTCTCCGCCTCTCTAACTCCATCTCCGTCTCTCCGTCTCTCCCTTCGAGCATATACTACTGGAGGAAGCCTCCGAATGGCAGAAAACGTTACAAGGCGAAGAGAGAGAAAGCCTCTATTTTGGTACGTGCTGTCTCTCTGTCGCCTGATTTGATTGGCTGCTTCTGTTTCCCACTAAGAAAGTGAGAGAGAGATAGCACGTACCAAAATAAAAGCTTTTTCTCTCTTCGCCTTGTAACGTAATTATTAGCTGGGAGGCTTCATCCAGTAGTATATGCTCGAAGGTCTCTCCGTCATCATCTCTCCGTCTCCGTCTCTCCGTCTGTCTGTCTCCGTCTCTTCGTCTCTCCATCTCCGTTTTTCCGACTCCTTCTCTTCGTCTCCGTTTCTCCGTCTCCGTCTCTTCGCCCCCGTTCTTCCGCCTTTGTCTCTTCATCCCAGTGCTAAAAATAGCAACCATACATTCTTAATTACGCAACGCTTACAACCGCAGCCACGTTTTTTTAACCACACTGCGCTCAAAATAGCAGCCGCGAATTTGTAACTACGCAGCGCTCAAAATAGCATTTATGGATTCCTAATAGTTGTTGCGTTTTTCATCTTTAGGTCTTAAAATAGCAGTCGCGTTTTTTAAACCGGATAGTGTTCTGAAAAGCAGTCGTGAATTTCTAATTACAAACCGCTTACAGTAGTTTTAGCCTTATTCCCGATCACAGCACTTACAATAGCAGCCATGTTATTTTAACCACACAGTATTTGAAAAAGCAATCGCGTTTTTTTAATGGCACAGAACTAAAAATAGCAGCCGTAATTTTCAACCAGACAGCGCTAAACTCTACGTCATAATTTTTAATTTTTTTAAGTTTAATATTATATTAGAGTTTCAAATATTTTCGATTTCATTTTCTTATTTATTATATTTAATTTTTGTATTGTGGTTTTATAATATTTGTTTGTAAACGATGTTTTTAGTAGAGACCATTTCATCTTTAACGTTTCTTGATTTTTCTGTTAATAATATTTTTAATTCTTTTTTATTAGTTGTCCTTAAAAGTACCACGTATAACTGCCCATGACTTAAAATTGGTGTTGTTAAATACACTCCCAATTTTTCAAATGATTGACCTTGTGACTTATTTATAGTCATTGCATTAGCAAGTTTCACAGAAAATTATTTTCTGGTCATCTGGAATGGCAGTTCATCATTTGCTAATAGAGTCATACGTGGTAAGAATATATTGCTCCCTTTTTTACTTCCTGTTGATATTTCTATAATAATAGAAAATTGTTCTATTTCCGTTAATCGAGTTGCGTCACGAAGTCTTTTCTTCAAATTAACATTTCTTAGAAGCATTACTATAGCTCTTTTTTTAAATTGTAATCTATGTGGAGGTAAGCCATTTGGCGTTAAAGGATTTAAAAATTCCGTTGACAAAATTGCGTCTAAGCTTTCGTCATTAACATCTTTCGCAGAGTCAATGCTCAAGGACGCTATTACTGTTTAATTTATTTTTGATAAAATTTTTTCATTCATTTCTGTTACATCCATGTTTTTCAGTGCTAATATAATATTTTCGCAATAGTCACAATTTTCAATATTTATATTATGCCCGTAAATTTCATCAATTAGATTTCCCTTTGACAATATTTCTTTTAGAATTTGTATAACTTCATTTCCTTTTCTTATATTTTAAATGAAAATTATCATTTCCTATATTGAGTAACTAATTTTTAAATTTATCATCTGATTCCAATAAATGTTTATTTTTTTTTAAAGACATGCATTAAAAATGTTCCCATAAATAGCTTTTTTGACACAATTTTCCACCATCTGTGCTTAATTTTCATGTTTTATTATTGGCAATGTTTGTCTAAAATGCGTATGTGTGTGTATGTGTGTGTGTGTAAGTGTGTGTCTGTGTGTGTATTCGTGTGTGTGTGTGTGTGTGTGTGTGTGTGTGTGTGTGTGTGTGTGTGTGTGTGTGTGTGTGTGTGTGTGTGTGTGCAAGTGTGTGTGTCTGTGTATGTCTGTGTGTGTGTGTGTGTGTGTGTGTGTGTGTGTGTGTGTGTCTGTGTCTGTGTGTGTGTGTGTGTGCCTGTGTGTCTGTGTGTGTGTCTGTGTCTGTGTGTGTGTGTGTGTGTGTGTGTGTGTGTGTGTATGTAAGTGTGTGTGTCTGTGTGTGTCTGTGTGTCCGTGTGTGTGCCTGTGTGTGTGTCTGTGTCTGTGTGTGTGTGTGTGCGTGTGTGTGTGTGTGTGTGTGTGTGTATGATTTCAGTACGTCAAAAATATTTCGAGAACTACTCGATGGATTTGCTTCAAATTTTGCATGCAATTTATTTTTTTGTCCAACTGGAGGGGAACCTATTATAAATTGATCTTCTCAGGTCAGTTTTTTTTTAAGAGCTATTTAATAATTCTAAAAAAATTATTATTCTTTATTTTTTGGTATTTTACGTAAACTACTCAAAGAATTTTCTTGAAAATTCGTATGGACATTATTTGCGACAATCAAAAGAAGAAAAACTTTTACTTATTGATTTTCTTAGCGCACTTTTAATTTTAGAGCAATTTGAAAATTAAAAAAAAAAAAAATTTCTTCTGAATTTTTCTTATATTTTATAAATAATCATGCGATAGATTTGCTTCAAAATTCGTATGCAAGTTATTGGCTATTGTCTGAGGAAAATTAACTTTGGAAAACTCATTTTTTTAGCGCAGTTTTATTTTTGGAGCATTTAAAAAATTTTTGAAAAAATGTTTATTTTTCATTTTTTTTTATATTACACAAAAATTATTTGTTATATTTGCTCTAAAATTATTATGCAAATTTTTCGTTATTGCCTTAGTAAAACAAGCTTTGGAAAACTAATTTTTTTAGTGCAGTTTTGATTCAAGAGAAATTTGAAAATTTTTTAAAAAAATTTTTCATTTTTTTTGGGTCTTACGTAAACTCGTCTAAGAATTTATTTAAAAATTTGTATAGTAATTATTTGCTACTGTTAAACTAATAAAAACATTCGGAAATTAATTTTCTTGGAATACTATTAATTTTAGAGCATTTTTAAAATTTCTAAAAAAGTTGTTATTCTATATTATTTTTCTATTTTGCGAAAACCATTCGATAGATTTGCTGCGAAATTCGTATGCAAGTTATTCGCTATTGTCTAAAGAAAATAAGCTTTGGAAAACTGATTTTCTTAGAGCAGTTTTAATTTAAGAGAATTTTGAAAATTTTGAAAAAATGTTTATTTTTCAGTTTTATTCATATTACACTAAAACCATTCGATAGATTTGCTATAAAATTATTATGAAAATTATTCGTTATTGCCTTAATGAAACAAGCTTTGGAAAACTTATTTTCTTAGTGCAATTATAATTTTAGAGCATTTTGAAAATTTTGAAATTTTTTTTGGATCTTAAGTAAACTACTCTAAGAATTTGCTTAAAAATGTGTATAGAAATTATTTGATCTTGTTAAAATTATGAAAATATTTAAAAACTGATTTTTTTGGCATACTATTAATTTTATTATTTTTCTATTTCACGGAAACCATTCGATAGATTTGCTCCAAAATTTGTATGCAAGTTATTTGCTACTGTCTGAAGAAAACAAGTTTCGGAAAACTAATTTTCTCAGTGCAGTTTTAATTAAGGAGAATTTTGAAAATTTTCATACAAATTTTTATTTTTCATTTATCTTCTGTCTTAGCGTGGTTACAATTAGAAATTTTGTTGTCACCATTCTTTTAAAGTATAAATTTATAAATAAATATTAATGTTAAACAATTTTTTTATATTAAAATCACATTTAAATAAATATAAAAAAATTAATGAAACTGAAAGAGCTCTATGAGAAAGCATTTAGCCAAAGCACTTGGCAGCGTTTTTTAAAATTATTACTTATTATAAAATTTCTCGTAAGTAATTTTTTAATCTCTTCAGGATATTCTGGGTCTTCTTCTAATGTTATATTTCCTTGTTTACAACATGATGTAATATTCTTATTGCTTGACATTTCGAATCCAAAATGTTTAGCACTGCAAATATTACAAATAAAAATCAAATCACCAATATCATTTTCCATGATATAATTTCCATTATTATCGGTTAATGGATCTTTAGCTATTTGGTAATAGTTTATATCATTTTGATTTTTTCTTGTTTTGAATTTATCTTTGTTTTTTTCATAATAATTATTGAATAATTAGCAGATTTATTTGGGTGGTTTTCTAAATAAAACACAAATTTAATAAAACACCTTATTGAGTAGTTTATCATATATAAGAGTAACCCGTCAAATCACAAACAAAGATTATTCTAATTTACTGATCTAATTTAAATAAATGAAAATACAGTGGACTCTCGATACAAGGGATCGCGATATAAGGGAATCCGAGCTGTTTCTCCAACGAGTCTAAGTATGTCAGTTCCCCCACCAACTATGTAAGTGAGAGAGACACAGTATAGCAATATAGAATAAGACATGGCTAAACAAAAAAACCCTAGTCTATTCCACACGCATCAGTAGGCGTGGCTACTGCGTCTACTTCGTATACACGCACGTTAAATTAAGCTTACACTACGAGACAGTGGGCGGAGCTATATCTCTTAACTCGAACGTGTTGGGGACTCTTCCTATAAGAGAATTTCCAAGAAATTTCCTCTCCTACAGCCCCGTCGATACTCTTGTATCGAGAGTCTACTGTATAATACACTTTCTTAAATAGTTATTATAGAAACAAAGAAAAGCTTTTTATTAGAGAAAATATCAAAATGCTGAACTGTACGAATGAAGGTGCGCACTCTGGCTGACTGACGAGAAACGACTGGAGACGAATTGAACGTCGAAGACTGACAAATGAAGGGAGGGGATAAATGTCATGGTTACATGAGATACAACCTCTACATATATACTGAGCGCCCTGCGCCATATCCAACACACCCTCTCGCAGTAGCTCAGTCTTACTTCTTATCTGAAACAAACAATAAATAACAATTAAACAAAATATTTTACTTATCATAATTTAATATTAATCTCATCAATTTATTGTATAAGTGAAAAGGTAGAGGTTTGGTAAAAATATCCGCTATTTAATGTTTTGATGGTGTCCACTCTACTTTAACTAAATTTCTTGTTCTACACTCTCTAACATAATGTTCTTTAACTTCAATCATGTAGCTTAGTCTTTTAGTGCAGCTAACTTTAAAACTTTAAATTGCAGCATTGTTGTCACACCATAAGGTCATTGGCAATAAGTCTATATCTATAACTAATCTAATTGAATTTTGTAACGACACCATTTCTTGACACGCTTCACTCATTGAAACATATTCGGCCTGGCATGTTGATAGTGATATGTATCGTTGTCTGTGTGTTTTCCAAGCAATAGAATCCTTGAACAATCCCACTACACAACCACTGGTAGCTAAGGCTCCTTTGACATCAGCAAAACTTGCATCAGAATATTCATGCATTTCTTCGGCTCTTCCTCCAAAAATGACTCCTCTATCCCTTGTACACTTCAAATAACCATAGACTCCTCCAACAATGTTCCATTCATTCATGGTAAAATTGAACTGATGTCCTCTCCAAACTATATTCGTATACATGTTATCTGGTCTAATTGCATTTGCCAGGGGGCTTATTCAGTAATACCGTAACGTCTAACGGCAAGCTTAACGCCAACGTGCGCATGCGCAGTAATCATTTTTCAGCAAACACTATCGAATATCGCGAATGTTATCAGAAATCATATTGATGTGACGACGAAAATCTTCTAAACTGGAGCGCTAAGTCGATTTTATCGACAAATTTTACAACCAATTTGAAGCTTGGTTGTAAATCGTACGTTAAATTGTGAAACATTATATTATGCATAACATATGTATATACATTGACAGAAAAGATTTCTAGAAGCAAAAGAATTATTCCGATTTGATGTTATCATTCAAATGGAAAAATAATTTCTTAGATGTAGGTAACTAGATCTTTAAAATAATTTCTTGCTTCACAATTTTTAAGTTATATCCAAGAGGATCGAGATATCTTTTCTGTCAGTGTATGTATATATATATATATATATATATATATATATATTAATTTATATGGGACATTTCACATCAAGTGGATCACCAACACAGCCAGAATTTGTTTTGACCGATTGAGGCGTATGAGGTCTCAAAATGTTCGTTCCAGAACGGACTTTCGAAATCTGTGTGGCCCTTTTCAAAAATTTAAAATGGCGGACCTAATATGACGGTTAATAGCTGGAGAAAACTTGAGTAAATGGCAAAAAATGTTGTACAGATTAATATTTGCAACCAACCGGGTAATTTTTGGACTCAAATTATAGCTGAGTGATGCCTCAAGTAAGCTGATGAGGTTAGATGAAAAAATCTAAAATGGCGGATCCAAGGCGGTGGACCGAATTTAAAAAATTCATTCCATCGAAAACCTCTATATACCGATTTTAGTATGAAACGGTTGAATTTTTCAAATTCGGTCCACCATCTTGGACCCGCTATTTTGTATTTTGCAAATCTTACTTCAGATTCGTAGTCAAAGACCCCAAAAACCCCCATACACCAACTTTGGTCCAAATCGGTTGATATTTTGAAAATTAACATTTTTTATCTGATTCACGCCGCCATTTTGATTTCCACTTCGCGATTGATCCTGCCTTTTAAAGAAATATAATATACCAGGGATTTTAGAGTATCACAATTAGGCCTTGAGAGGTTCATGCTAAAAAGTATAATTATTTGTGGAAAAAAAATTTATTTGACTGTTTTTTAGTGTTTTGACGCTGTTTGTTATACTCAAGGAGCGAACTCATTGGTGACTTTTCTCACTGTAGGCTTACTCTCCAATAGTCGTTTTTAGAATAATTGGTGATTAAAACTGTGAGTGCGTATTTCCATCTGCATTCTTCTTTTCATCCTTATAAGGATATTTTATAAAAGATTTGTTCACATATTTCTTTTCTGTCTTGCTTATTTTTATATTTTCAAGTCATGTCTTTTCCTTCTAAAAAAGACATAGAGATAGGTGTGCGAATCGATTCAACCTTACAGGACACATCGGTAAGGATCTAAAGAAGATTCCGAAAGATATAAATAAAAAATTTCCTGATTTATCCGATACTTCAGTAGTTTGTAAATCTTGCAGAATATTGCATACCAAAAGAAGTTATTCTTCAGATAACGATTCGGTTTTAGTCGACCAAAATGATTATAATATAAGTATAAGTTCTGAAAATGATTTTGAAGATTCTACATTTTCTGATGAGGAGAAAGTTACACCAGATGAACTTATAGAGATGTGTAAGTATTCTTACGGTTGCTCCTGATTCGTGGAGCATTCATAAAGTTTCGAAGGTATTTTGCACTTCATATAGAATGGCACGCAAAGCTAAAATGTTAAGAGCTTCTCGAGGAATTTTGGCTTCTCCAATAAAATCATCGGGTAAAGCTTTACCTCAAGCAACAGTTGAAAAAGTAATAGAGTTTTATGAAAATGATGAAAATAGCAGAATCCTACCTAACACAAAAGATACAGTAACTGTGAAATTTAATGAAAGTAAAAGGAAGGAACAAAAAAGATTATTGCTTGATGATATCAAGAACTTGCATATTCAATTTAAGGAAAGGTTCCCCGAAAATCCAATTGGATTAACCAAATTTGCAGAGCTCAGACCAAAATGGTTTGTCCTAGCAGGCTCCGCAGGAGCACATACTGTATGCGTATGCACAATTCATCAAAATTTTAAAGCAATGATTGATGCAATTAATTTAGGAAAACTATCAAACAATACCCTCAAAGACTATCAAGATTGTATAAATTATGTTTTATGCAGAGCTCCTACAAAACAATATTACTTAAATGAGTGCAAATGATGTCCAAAATTTACGAAGTTTTAAAATTATATCGAAAAAATGTTAGACGATGAACATATTGATCAAGTGATGTTCAGCACATGGCAATCTAAAGACAGATGCACTCTTGTAAAACAGTGTTTGTCTAATGAAAATTTTATTGACACATTATGCACGAGATAAAGAAACTAATACCCCATCACTTTATCTCTAAAGACCAATCCAAATTCATTTCTGAAATGAAAAACAATATTTCAGACAAAGAGGTTGTAGTACAATTAGATTTTGCTGAGAAGTATACTTTTGTTGTTCAAGATGCTGCACAAGCAGTCCATTTTAATAATAATCAAAGTAAAATCTTTTCAACTGTTGTTTATTACTAGTCAGGCAAAGAAGTGAAACATTTTAGTACAGTGGCAATGTCCAATTGTAATACGCATGATGCAACTGCAGTGTATATAATGCAACAAAGGCTCATTCCTGAAATTCTAAAGGTTTATCCTAAAATGAAAAAAATAAAATATGTTAGTGATGGTGCTAAACAACATTTAAAAATCGTTTCCAAATGTGTGATTTGATGTACCATAAAGAAGAATTAAACATAGAAGCTGAATAGCATTTTTTTGCGATAGCTCACAGTAAAGGCAGCTGTGATGGAGTTGGAGCGATCGTGAAAAGAGGAGCTGCACGAACTAGCTTACAAGTTCCTGCTAATGAAGCTATTTTAAATGTTGAAGCACTATATTCATGGGCTAATAAGCGTAGTTTTGACATAAAATTTTTTTTGTACACTAAGAATGATCACGATTAAGCTGATAAATATCTCTCACGAAGATTCAACAACTGTCAAGCAATATAAAAAATTAAAATGGGACATGCATTTATTCCAAAGTCAAATGGTCGACTGACAGTGAAACGATTTTCTAACGCTACCGAATCATTAAGTGAAATGTACTATGATATCAATGCCTATAACTTCTCTTCAGTGGGAATAAGACACATAAGAAGTCTCTTATCAAAAAGGACTAGTCTATAATATAACCAATACATTCAATAACTACAACCTCCTTAAGCCTTGCCTTAATCGGCTGGGTCGCTTAGTTCTTGCCTTAATCGGCTGGGTCGCTTAGTCCTTGCCTTAATCGACTTGGTCACTTAGTCCTTGCCTTGATTGGCTGGGTCGCTTAGTCCTTGCCTTAATTGGCTGGGTCCCTTAGTCCTTGGCTTAATCGGCTGGGTCGCTTAGTTCTTGCCTTAATCGGCTGGGTCACTCAGTCCTTGCCTTAATCGGCTAGGTCGCTTAGTCCTTACCTTAATCGGCTGGATCCCTTAGTCCTTGCCTAAATCTGCTGAGTCGCTTAGTCCTTGCCTAAATCGGCTAAATCGGTTGAATTTTTCTAATTCGGTCCGCCATCTTGGATCCACCATTTTGGATCTTTTCATCCGACCATATCAGCTTTCAAGAGGCATCTCTCAGCTATAATTTAAGTCCAAAAATTACCTGGTCGGTTGCGAATATTAATCTGTACATCATTTTTTTGTCGTTTACTCAAGTTAGCTTCAGCTTTTAACCGTCATATTAAGTCCGCTATTTTGAATTTTTAAAAAGTGCCACACGGTTTTCGAATGTCTATTCGGAGACGAACATTTTGAGACCTCATGCTGCTCAATCAGTCAAAACACTTGATGTGAAATGTCCCATATAAATATATACATACATATATATATATATACACACACACATATATATATATATATATATATATGGGGGTGTCCACGTGAAGTGTACATGAAAGAAAAATAGAATTCCTCATTACTTTGCCTAAATTTTTGTTTTGGTTTTCTGAGTTTTCATGTATTTTTTCAGATCATTCTAAGTCAATTCCTCTGGGATACAGGAGCTCAAAGTTGTTCGAAAACGTTATTTTCGCAAAATAGAGCTTTTTTAATCTCAAATAACACGAAATCTGTACTTCTGAACGAAAAAAGTCATAATACCTTTTTGTTAAGACATTTGGCCAATTTTAAAAAAACATTTCCATATTGGCCTTCAAAATCTTTTTAAGACCCTTTCGGCCCTTTTTTGGACAAAAATAGCCCTAAATACAACAGCGATCTCTTTTTCTACCTTGTAAATATGAAAATTGAATTTCTCGGTAAAAAATATACACGAAGTCAAGTTTTAAGAGTGGTTGAACAGAAATTGTTACCTCTACAGCCTTAATTCCAGCAAATTCCATGATAGTATGCAGAAACGCAGCTTTTGAAGTTTTTCTGTCATTTTCAAACATCTGCCGTAATTTGGATTCTCAATATCATATTATGTTTGACCTTGCAACTTAAGAGGAGGTCACGTATCTCTGTCCTTTTCTAATCAAAGAATTGAGTTTTTTACAGAAACTAATAACTTTAGCAAAAAATGAAGAGAAAGCCACATCTCGTAATAAAAAAAGCAATATTTTCTTTGATAAGAAAGAATTAATTTTATTGCTTCGTTTTCAAGAAAACCTTGAAAAACTTAAATCATAGAGGTTAGGGTGGACAATTTGGTTTTTCAAGGTTTTCTTGAAAACGAAGCAATAAAATAAATTTTTTTCTTATCAAAGAAAATGTTTTTTTTGATACAAGATGCGGCTTTCTCTTCATTTTTTGATAAAGTTATTAGTTTTTGTGAAAAAATCATTTCTTTGATTAGAAAAGGACAGAGATACGTGACCTCCTCTTAAAGGCCTTTTCAAGACCTTTTAGTTGTAATATCGAAAACCTTTGTAGGACGTTTCGAACCGAAGATACAATAATTTAAGGGTTGTCTATTTTTCAACGTAGACAAATAGAATGCATAGTAGATTACGCAAAAGAAAATTCAACTCCGTAAACCAAAGGCATGGTCGCGAATTTATTATTCATAAAAATAAAAAAATTTTCCTTTTTTTTGTAGATCAAAACTGAATTTTGGATGCTAAAATAATTTTTGAATTGATTTATTCAGCAGTTATTGAGTTTCTAGTTGTTTTGGTCACGGAAATGTATTGAACGTCATTTCAGTTTTATGATTATATTATCAGTAGCTCGGTCAGTAAACTGATAATTAATGGGTATATATATATATATATATATATATATATATATAATCATTGCGCGTCATTTTAGCTTTATGTTAAGACGATGTTAAGCGGACACTATATCTGTACTCATGAATATTAACTATCTTTTTGATTTTACCACAGAATTTTAGAAGAAGAAATGCATTAGCTTGTAGTATGTATATGAAGATTATTTAGTTAAATTTTTTAGTAAATTCATTCATTAGTTTTTAAGAATTTTGAATTTCTTGTACTACATCGTAAAATTTTAACCTAATATATTGAAACCCAAAATTCTTAATAACTAATGAATAGATTCATTTAAAAATTTAACTGAATAATCTTCATGTAAAAGCTAAAGCATTTTTTTTCTTAAATTTTGCAATAAAATCAAAAGATAGTCAATGAGTACTGGTGTAATGCTAGTTTTCCATACTCTTAAAAAAAACAGTGTTAATTGCTGTTTTCTGATACTAACAAGGAGAGTGCATTGCATTTGGGTCTTGGATTTTTTTTTAACTTGGGATATTTTTTCTTACATAAAATCATGAAAAAAACCGCGGCCATTCGGTCCAACGCTCAATTTTTCCCGAGTTCTGAGTAGTTTTGTCTAAATTATAAAAAAATATGTATCTGCTTTATAGCTACACATTTTTTGAACTACTTATTCTACAAGGTTTTTACCAATTGCATATCAAAGTTGAGACTAAAACCTTTCGAATAAAAAAAGACACGTTCAAAAAGCTGTGAAATGTAATGTTTTTTTTATTACAAGTTATAAATAGTGTGATTCAGGGTGAGTTAGCATTCTATTTATAACAGTACAGATGAATAATATAAATGTGAATAACACGTAAATGATCATATTCTTTTATAGACTTAGCGGATGATAGATACTGACTTGAATTTTATTTCTCGAGTCTTGTTGAAATGAAAGTACTTATTGATTTATATTTTTAAGTTAAGTCTTAGAAAAGGATTGATTCTAATTCTTGCTGTATCTGTTTAAAGTAGCTTATTATATTTACATTGGTAAATAATATTCTCATTTTATGAGAATTGATTTTCATTTTAATTAAAATTTATCCAATGATGTGACAGCAATAATTGAATCTAATCATGTATAAAAACTTAAGAGCTATTTAAACAAATAATTAGAATCAGCATGTCACAGACATTAGTATATATTAACCTTCAGGCGGCTGGCATGACCCCTTTTGGGGTCATCTGATGTTGGCCACTTATCAAGTCATACTTTGTAAAAAATTTTCATACTAAACTTTCAAAAATATCTAGTGATAAGTGGCCAACATCAGATGACCCCGAGAGGGGCCACCCCGGCCGCCTGAAGGTTAATATTCAATTAATTCATTCTCATTGTCAGTGATATACGATTAAACTAATGTCAGTTTTAGATATATTGATATACCATATTTTTTGAGGTTGCACAAGTCGAAATTCCCATAAAATATATTTATCACTTCTACGTTCATCCATAACAATCTTCAAAATTATTTTCACTTTAATTACAATAAATGTATACTAAAAACATGGAAATGCACTTTCTTAAACAGTTACAAGATTTTTTTAACCTATCATTGATACAATGATTTCTTAAATAAACACATGAAGTTAATTTATTGATTTTCAACTTTTATCCCACTTCACAGTAACACAGATTTTGATAATTCTAAAATTGAGTGATCAATTAAAAAAAAAAAGTGAATTAAATAATTTTAATACAACTTGCGTAGTATCATTTTGCAAATTATTTTGAAAAAATTTTAAGTTTAAAACTTAAGAAATTCATCTAAAAATCACATTTTTCATTATTTTTTCGTGATTCTAACCCTAAAATCGCAACTTCGTTGCTCTTTTTTGGCTCTTACGGCGGAAAATATACTACGCAATCAGTATATATAGGCTTTTTTACAAAACTTGTTACGACCCCCACCTTCGGCTCAGACCGTAAACTTCTCGTTTCGTAAATGAAGCCTTTTCATACTCGATACGTAATGTACTATTTCCACACGGTGTGCGGGAAGTTCGATTTTTCACTCAATTTCCTATACGGGAAGTGCCCTATTCCCGCACGAAAAAAAGCGTGCGGAAAAAAAATTCCCACACGAAAAAAAGCGTGCGGGAATAAAAAATTCCCGCACGCTGTGTAAAATATAATATTACAACGAATAAAAGAAAATTTCCTAAATGTTGAATATTATAAAAACGAGGGTCTAAAGTTCTCGCGTAAGCATTGTAAATAAGAAAATTATTTAAACAAAGAAAAAAATATAGAAGAGTGGAGTTTAAATTTTAACAAAATAGAACACCATTTATTAAATGTTTAATATTATAAAAACGAAAATCTAAAATTTTTGCGTATGCATTGTAAGTGAGAAAATAATTTAAACAAAGAAAAAAATATAGAAAAGTAAAGTTAAAATTTTAACAAACAAGAATACCATTTATTCGATGATTGATATTATAAAAACGAAGATCTAAAATCTTTGGGAATGCATTGTGAGTAAGAGAATTATTTAAACAAAGAAAGAAATATAAAAAAGTGGGGTTACAATTTTAACAAAGAAAAAAAATGTTGCACTGACTTTAGGCAATCGTAATAACATTAAAATTAATTTTAATATAAATTCTAAAATTTAAATTAGTAAAAAAATTATCTAACTCAATGATGTTTTGGTTAAATATGTAATTTATGGATTTATTTGAATTTTTATAGAAATACCTACATTTCTTTTTTCAAACAAATAATGTACTTTAATTTACGTTTTCTTCCAATAAATAAGAAGTTTACAATATTATATTTTTTTCTATTATCACATCCTCGATTCTCTAATACACATTCTTTTTTTTTTTTTTTTGTAATATAAATTTTAATTTCAAACGATATAATCATTCTTTTTCTATTAATTCGTCAAATACAATCATATATTATGTAAAGGACACCTTGTGTGGAAAAATAATATACGTAACACGCGCGGGAAATGGCTAATCTTGCACGAAAATTGTCGCCCTCGCTTCGCTCGGGTGACAAACTTTCCGTGCGGGAATCACCCACTTCCCGCACTAGTTACGTAATGTACTATTGATTACATTTTTATTTTTTCCATATATTACCTGCTTCGATGAGTTTTTCGGACATGGGATCATGGTTCGAAACCTTGAAAAGTGGTATTTCAATGTTTCAAATGACTTTAGCTCAGCGAATGGCTATATTAGCACTCATGAATTACTTTTTCCTGAAAATTTAGAATATTTTAAACAAAAAAGTTTTTTAGTAATATATTCTTAAAACGCAACCCGACTGAGTAATTTAACCTAAAATTAGTCAAAAATGTCAAAAATATGGTTTGAGCCCAACTTTGAAGCCTTGTAGCTCTGAAAATATGTACCAAAGAGATCTATAAAAATTCTGAGTCGTTCATAATATGGAAAAGAACCATTTTACCAATTTTTAACGGAAAAAAATCTTTCGTCCTTTGATTTGACAGAGAATGGGCGATATATATATATATATATATATATATATATATATATATATATATATATATATATATATATATATATATATCGCTCATACATACATAATGCATACATAATACAAAGATACAGAAAGTTTTTAATAATTGACGCATTAGAATAAAAATCATTAAATAGCCGTTAAAGATGCCCTCCTATACTTAGCTTGTGTAGTGCGTATTCGCTTGCTGTACTTTTTCTCTCTCTCTCTCTCTCTCTCTCTCTCTCTTTCTCTCTCTTAGTAAGTAGACAAGTATCGTGTTTTTGCTCTTCATAAATTTGTCTTTGTATACTGCATTTCTTGCCCACGGGCGTCTTGTTGCAGGTTTTCTGCAAGCGAAAACTGCAGAGCTTCGACTGGTATATTAATCAACAGTTTATACAGCTCTGCATTATTAAATCCATCCATTTTTCTCTGTACTGGTGCCAATTTTCAGGTTAAGTTAAGGCGTGGTTTTTGAGGTTATGGTCGCTGTCTGTTCTTTTTTTTCCTGGTGACTATTTTGGTAAACACTACTAAGCTGCAACGGATTATCCTACATCAATATAGCAGATCTTTACATCACTAACTGAACTATTGATCCAGTGTTTTAATCTTGTGTCACTAGTTGTCTATTTCTTAACAGTACAGTAAGTGCTTACTTTGAGATGAGTGTTTACTGTATTATGTCTCTTAATGCGCTCATTTAATATCATGGTATTTTGCTCTCTTTGTAAACAGCCTATTTTACGTACAGATACAGCAAATCTTTGTAAAAACTGTACTTCTCTATATCATACTAAGTGTTGTGATAGCTCTTGGTTTCTTAGCGAGGGTATTATTGTTTGCTGTGTGAAAGAAAAAATTCGAAAGAGAAAACCAGCGGAAGAGTGCTCACGTGCAAAAGCCACTGAGAACATTGTTTCAGCCTCATCGCAGCTTTTTGACTCTCCGTTACCCAATCAGGGCTCTCAAAAGAGAGGCGCGGCTTCTCCACTTCACTCCCTTGAGCCGTCACCAAGAAGACGTTGTCGTTCAAAGTCAGGTTCCTCCTCCTCCTCTGTGAATAGTAATGTACTGGGCGTTAACTCAAGTCAGATTGCTACCTCCAGTCCCTCTCGATTGGCTCCTCTAACTTCTAAGACTAATCTTATTTCTCTTAATCAATTAGTCGATATGTCACCACCTAAATATTTTGTGGCTTTTGCAGCTGATTGCAACAGTAAATTCGATAAGCAAATGGAGATGACTAATCAGTTGTTACAAACGACAGGTAAACTGGTAGAAATTAACAATAATCTTGTGGCTGAATTTAGTGCTCTTAGGACTGAATTAGGGGAGGTTAAACTTTCTTTTTTGGATCTGGAGAAGCATTATGACGCTCTGTCCGGGTATTCTTTTTTCGGGTACACCGACTAGTGTCTCGTTAGGCAACAAAGAGATAATCGAGATCATTTTTAGGGCTATAGGGCTCGATTTTGGAACTAAATTTCTTGTTGATACTCGCGAGTGGCTGCCTGTTACCACCGTAGATTCCGAAATACCTGAATGTTCTCAAACACATAAATTTAGATCTTTTGTTGGTCGCTTTACATCAGATGCAGTTCGTGACTGCATTACAGAGGCGTCACCTAAACTGCTAGGATTTTCTTCTTTAAAATTGTTTGGTGTGGGTGGAAATGGGAATATATTTGCTCTTCCAATATGGCCTAAACCAGTATATACACTGCTTAAAAAGACTTTAGCTGTTTATGAAAAACTCAACTATCAACGCCCGATAGTACGCAACTTAACGGTCTGCATGCGTCCGTATAAGAAAGGTGAGTTAATTCCCATTACTTATGAGTCACAATTGGCCTCTCTTAAGCCAGTTGAAACTAAAAAATGAGGACTCCATGGCTCTCTTGCGATGAGCTCACTCACCTCTTTAAATGTATCGGTAAACCACTGTTCTAACAGCGCATGTTCTAAATTAAGTTCAAATTCTTTCATTTTATCTCCACACTGCATTTCTGATAATAGTCACAATTCCTCAACTCATTATGATTCTGATTTTCGACATAACCTTGTTATTTCACATGCCAATGTCAATAGAATTAAGACTCATTTCTCAGCTATTAAAAACCACATTACGTCGAATAAGACTGATATTTTTGCAGCTACAGAAACATTCTTGATAGAGCTCGATGAAAGCTCCGTGATCTCTATAGATCACTAAAACTTCTTTAGGTTAGATAGAATGGGCAAATCAGGTGGTGGAGTAGGGGTTTATGCTCGTGATTTTCTTAAGGTCAAAATCTTGGCACAATCAGACCCTGTCTTTAATAACACTGCAGAGTATATTATAGCTGAGATGTCTTTTGACATGGAAAAACTTTTATTTTCAGTGGTTTACTTACATCGAAAGGCGATTTTTCCTGAGGAATTTCTTAATTTATTTTCTACATATTTACCTTCTTATAAAAATGTTGTCATAACTGGTGATTTTAATATAAATTTGTTAACTAATAGTTACTCTGCTAACACTTTCCGCTCAACTATTGATTCGTTGGCTCTTTATGTGGTTCCATCTGAAGCTACTCATCACACTTTAACTTCTGATTATTCTTCCCATACATGGATTGATTTATTCATCATCAATGATGACAGCTCTCTGTTATCATATAGCAAAACATCAGCACCTTTTATTGCAGGTCATGATCTCATTTCAATCACATTTGAAGCATATAAACCACCAAATACAACGAGAAAAATCTTCTATAGAAACTTTTCTAATCTAAATCGTGTAAGCTTAAATGAAAATATTTCACGTAATTTCTTACTAAAATCGCAAGTGAGCTATGCGACTTCTAATTCAAAAAATAAACTCATTAATGGCCTGGTAAATGGTTTGTCTTCTGTCCTTGTTTTGTCGTTCGATAAATGTGCACCTCTTAAATCTCGTAATCTAATGATTAAGAAAAAACCCTGGGTAACTTCTGATATTCGTGTTAAAATAAAGGATCATGATAGAGCATATCGTTCAGCTGTTTGCTCTGGTTCTATGTTATCTATAGCTCACTATCGAAGACATCGTGGTGAGGTCTCAAATGCCCTTGACACGGCTAAAAACGAGTACATATCTAATCGATTGTCTACCTTATTGAACTCTTCAAATCGATGAATAACACTACGCAAAATTGGGCTCTCTAGTAGGATTCTTCCCTCACCACTACAGTATTTCTCATCTAAAACACTTCTGACTCATTATACGTCGGTCTCGTCATCATCAGCGGCTCTCTCAGACAGCAAGATTAATGAAGTTCTTGCTGTACCAATACGCAACGACATACCTGTCTTTGAGTTCGCAGAGGTTGACCGCTCTGTGATTGACTCTTTTTTACGTCTTGCTTCATCTAAAGCAGTAGGCCCTGACGATCTCGCGACTAATATGTTGAAAGTCTTTTAGGATTCTTTATCTCCACACCTGAACTCAATTGTCAACCTGTGTTTGTCTTCTGGTATATTTCATGATGCTTGGAAAAGAGCATTTCTTTCGCCGTTGGCAAAGTCTAATAAAATTGACTCTTATTCCCAGACGCGACCTATTGCTTAGCTTCGTGAAATTTCAAAGGTTCTCGAAAGGGTTGTTTATTCACAAATGTATGCTCATATAGAGAGAAATGGCCTGCTTGATTCTCTCCAGACAAGTTTTCGAAGGTCAAATAGCACACAGACAGCGCTCTCAAAGCTTTTGGAAGATGTCCGTCTCGCGATCGACAAGAGAATGATATTTGTACTACTCTTGTTTGACTTTTCAAAAGCGTTCGACACAGTACCTCATTTGCATCTTCTTCATAAAATTCGTTCTCTTAATTCCTCAGATACGGTTATACGCTGGTTTGCGTCTTATCTAACGAACAGATACTACTCTGTTCCTGATCTAGAGAACCAAATTGGGGATTGGGTCACGTGTTCGGTTGGTGAGCCACAGAGTAGTGTTCTTGGTCCATTGCTGTTCTTAATATACATCAATCATCTTTCTTTGAGTCTGAATAAGGCTAAACATATTCTTTTTGCTGACGATCTCCATGCTTTATCACTCGTTTCTACCAGCGAATTTGGAGAAAGAGATTGACCTCTTGAACCATGAGGTTGCTGCTGTGGTCAAGTGGGCAAATGGCAATGAACTCACTTTGAATCCTACCAAGATGTAGGCTATATTCTTGGACAGTGAACAATTTATGGTTAGAATTGATCGACTGTCATGCCCACCTATTCTTCTAAATCGTGCGTTCATTTCTTACACAGATATCATTAAAAACTTAGAAGTCTGGATAACCAATACATTAAATTGGAACAGACAAGTTAACTCGATAGTTGTTTGAATCTTTGGTACTCTGCAGTCTCTTAAGTTTCATGGACATGCATTATCCAGAAAGGTTAGGAAGGAACTGGTTAAACCATGATCTTTCCGATTCTTGATTACTGTTGTGTGGTTTACGATGATCTTCCTCAAACTCTGAATCTTAAGCTTCATCGTGCTCTTAATGCATGTGTCAGATTCGTATTCGGTAATATTGGGAGGCAGGATAGGGTCACTCTTTTTCGCCTTGAACTTGGTTGGATATCGGTTGAAAATAGGAGGCTCTATTTCAAAATGGTGCTAGCTTATTCTATTGTGTCTTATCAAAATCCACCATATTTAGCTTTTAAGTTCTTCCGTACAAACATAGATACAGAGGTTAGGTCATCAAATAGACTTTCTGCGAGATTGCTCATTTGCCGAGTTGTACGCACTGCTGCGATGTTAAATTCTTTTGTCACTTTAGCATATATCTTCATTAATAATAATGTTAATCTAATTCCTGGTTTTGGAGCTGGGTTGACCCGGGTTGTCAAAGCGAGACTAATGAGCAAGTTCTTTGATAATGAGCGCACTGAGTGGCATGGCACGTTAAATGCTTGAAGAGCGTTGTCTATGTATTCAAGCTATGCTCTACTACAGTTATAAAATGTAGACCTTAATGGTTGCTTTCTGCGCTGGTACGAAAGTGATAATGTTAAAAATATTACATAGGTTTTTAATCTTTATTTCAAATTTAATACTTTACTTTCATCTTTAAATGATAAATTTAATTGTCTATTTAAAATAGTAATCTAATTATAAAATAATTTCTATTTTGCTTTATATCGAGTCATATAAAATCAAAATTTAATATGCTTACGTTATAATATGTTACTTATTGTGTATATAATTTGTAATTACTTATAGGTCATACGGGGTTGAACCCTATGGCCTGAAATAAATGTATCAATCAATCAATCAATTTCTCTCTTTCTCTCTCTCTCTCTCCAACCCAGGCTTGAATATACATTGCTTGGTATAGTATAGTGTTCCCTCGCTCTCTTATTCTTATAACTTAGTTGTGTATGCGCGCACAAATTGGGTCACACGTACACAACACACATTAAAATGTAACGTGACGGCAACTTGGATTTTTATCCCCAGCAAATTTTCGAGGCGTGCCAAAAGAAGTATTGAATTCAATAAAATGAAATATATGTGAGATTTCACATGAGATCGCATATGAGATACTATATACATTTCATGAAATTAAAAAAATATATGAGATCTCATATGCGATCTTACATGAGATTTCACATATATTCATTTCATTTTTAAAATTCAACTAATATATATGAGATCTTATATGCGATCTCGTAAGCGATTTCATATGAGATCTCATATGCGATCTCATATGTGATCTCATATGCGATCTCATATGTGATCCAACATGGGATCTCTCATATATTTTATTTAAATTCAAGAATTTTTTAAAAATATATGAGATCTCATATGAGATCTCAAGTGAGATCTCATATGAGTTTGCGTTCTAAATACTCATGAAATCTCATGTGAAATCCTATATGAGGTTGCATATGAGATCGCATATGAGATCTCATATGAGAACTCGTATAATATTTTCAGTAGGGATGTGGTATTCGATTAGTGAATAATTTTTTGTTTATTTTACAATTATTTTTTATAGTAATTTTTAAATACCTAATCTAAGTTTATTTTAATCTCTAAGATAGAAATTGATTTTACAAGAAAATGTAACGTGACAACGGAGAAGTTATGCCTGAATTGGAATAACAGTTTCAAAAAATTATATGATTTATGCTCTTCAAAATTAACAAAACTAACTTTTTTCGCCCAGATCAAATAAAGTCAATATTTCTAAATTAGCTTCGAATCCTCCATTAGAAAATATTCCCGAAAAAAGAGTAGAAAAAAATACATTTTGAAAACCAAATATTGCTGATTCTCGTCAACGATTTGTTATCCACGTCAGGGTACTACATAAGGATGTTTTTATGCTTACGTGATTGATAATAAAGTCAATTATGCGTAAAACTTGAGTCAGCATGAGTTTTCTTAAAGTTCGAATTAGCTTCAATTGAGTTACAAGCTGTAGAAGTTCTTGAGTTACTGAGTTAGTTTTGTTTGATTGAGCCATCTTGAGCTGCTCAATTTGTTCGAACGCATGCACAACCTTAGTGATTGATTATTCAAAAATAAGTTATAAATTAATTGTTTTTTTGTAGGTCCCAGGCAATATAGAAAACGCTTTAAAAAGAACAAGATAATATGACTACAATGAGTCTTAAATTGAAACTTTTTATAATTGTAGTAGGGCCCAGCGTAACTAAGATAAATTCAATTTTTCGAGAATTAATAATTATTCATATGAGATCAAATCTTTCTTATCAGCATTAGAAACGCTTTTAAAGTTCTATATTACATATAATATACTTTATCCACCAGAATGTGAAAGCGTTGGTTATTTTATCCAATGGTTCATATTTCAAATTAAACTAGTTATTGATATAAAAATTCTATCTACTTGCATAATTATAAATAAATTAAAACATTCTTAATATTATTGACTGTAAAAAATATAAGATCAGAAAAGATTCATATGTGATTAGCTTTATAAAATATACTAACTAGGAGAGTATCACAACTCCGGATCACGGATTTTGCTCAAACTTCGTGGTAAGTTTCCAAATGTCAAAATATGAAAGGAAACAGAATTTTAGACACCAACGCTCAATATTTCCCTGGTTATAGGCAATCGAAGAAAATCATTAAAAAAATTACTAGATTTTTAAACGCATCTAGTTCTTTGGCATTGATAGCTAGAAGCTTAAACCTTTTTTCAAATGAAAGCTGAGCTCAAATCCTTCCGAATTAGTAGTTACACCATGTCAAAATATTATTTTTTCCCAAAGTTATAGCGTGATAAACATTGGACCTGATTTTTCTTTTCAAAACATTAATTAATAACAAAAGCTGAAATTGAGTAATTTTTTGAAAAAGGTGATGTATTAGAAATATCGTATGTTAAAATAAATGGTACTTTGTATAGAAAAAAACATATTTTATTTTTCTCTGTAAATCAAAATAATGATCCACAATTTGTGATGATTCGTAATATTATTAAAGATAAATTTAATAATGTTTATTTTGTTCATAAAGATCGCCAAACTATCGGCTTTAATAATCATATTAAGTGCTATGAAATTGATTTTGTAAAAAATGTTAATTTCAAAATACATAAGTGGCATTCAAATTGTTATTTCAGGCCTATGCAAGCACATAGAACCGCTGATGGTAAATTAGTGATAAGTCGAAGAGATTTAAAATGATAATAATTTTATGCAAGTTTTTTATTATTTGTAAATTAAGTTCATAGAAAATAAAGTTTTTGACTAAAAAAATGGTTTGATATTCATTTTAAACATATACAGCAAATTTTCATTGATTTCATTTTATTTCTCTATAAATTTGCAATTAATAATACAATGTATTATTAATCAAAATTCCTCAGTTATTGAACAGTTGCATTATTTCATTACCAAGCAAAATAAGTAGATCATAAGAAAAGAATCGAAACGTATATTTCGAAATTACCAAATGAATCCTGAAAAACATTACGAAACATATTATCAAAATTTAAGAAAATTTATAAATAAAAATTGGTGTAAAAGATAATAAATTTTATAAACAAATATGAGTATAAAAACCAAATTGAAACCATTGAAAACGGACATTACCCCGGGTTTCTTATTGGTAACAAGTTTACATTGCCCGTAAGCTCTTATATTTCAAATGCAATTGCTAATACTACATATACATATATCGATTATTAAAATATATACACGTATGAGAATCTATTGTATTAAAAGTGTTAAAAAAAGATATTAATAAACCTTGAGGATATATATAATTACATATCGTGCCAATTCATTTGTCTGCCCGTACCCAGCATTAATCTACTTAAAGTAGCACTAAAAAGTAAGAATAAATTATAATATGTATTAAAGGTGAAAGAAAACTACTGGTGTAGCTGTCAACTGTTTTATTATCTATGCAAACCTTCGAGCATATACTACTGGAGGAAGCCTCCCAGCTATTAACTGCGTTACAAGGCGAAGAGAGAAAAAGACTCTATTTTGGTACGTGCTATCTCTCTCTCACTTTCTTAGTGGGGAACAGAAGCAGCCAATCAAATCAGGCTAGAGAGAGACAGCACGTACCAAAATAGAGGCTTTCTCTCTCTTCGCCTTGTAACGCTTGCTGCCATTCGGAGGCTTCCTTCAGTAGTATATGGGTAAATCTTTCATAATGTTAAAATTTCACCTGCAACAAATTAAAAAAAAAAATACAGGCACACGTATAAAACTAATTTTCTCTGAATGTTGACGTATTATAATGAAAGAAAAAAATCGTGTTACTCACTTTTAAGGGTAGTCTTTTTAACAAACATCAAAAGACAGATTTTCGAGTAAATTTTTCATAGTGTTAAAATTTACTTTCAATAAATTAAAAAAAATTGAAGACACATGTATCAAATTTATTTTTTTTAAATGTTGATATATTCAAATGATAATAAAAGAAAAAATCGCATTACTCACTTTTGAAGATAGCTTTTTTTAATATAAGACATTTAAATATATTTATTATTATCACACCCAGGTATAATATTTTACCTATCTCAGATCAGTTTTTTAAGTATTTTGGGCTATAATAGATCATTTTCCATTGAGCTTTTTCATTTTTACATGTTTAATATGTTACAGAAAATATTTAAATACGCAATTTACATTAATAATTACAAAATTTTTTGTAATAAATAAAATATGCCAGAAATGGCAATTTTTTTGGAAAATTCATTTTTGGCGATTCGGGTATTAAAATTGAGTGATATTAGTTACCCAATGGCTTTTGGGATTCCTGATTACAAATCATAAGTGAGTGGAATATCAATTTATTTTTGCTAAAATTGTCAATCTTAGGGTATGAAATTTGACATAGATTTGTGTAGTTTATGTTTTCGAATAAAAATACTTATATTCCTTTTAACCAAATATTTTAGTTTATTTAATAAACATTAAATCTAAAAATTTTAAATTTTAAATCTAGAAATTTCAGTGATGATTCAACTCAACGTTCTAGGTGTAAGCTATTAAATACATACTAAAACTGAGCTTTTTAAAGTTTAAACTCTTTAGAATTAAAACATTGATAGAAACTAGGTAATCGATGTAAATTTGGAAAATTTAATAGCCGGGAAAAATTCAATGATTTCCAGAATACTCGAAATAATACTTCAAAAGCAACTTAAAGATTACATTGAGTATTATAAAATAGTAAATTACAAAGTTCACAACAGAGAAAAGATAAATCAAAGCTTAGGTTTTCATATTAGTGGATAAAAACCTATTTTCAAAAGTGAGTCACGTTTTTTAAGTATAATTTCAAACGAACAAAGAACTTTATCTACACTAGGCACACGTTCCTAATAAAAAAATTTCTCTTTGTGATTCTAAATATTACCTTTTGATGTAGTTTAAAATGTCACCGCTGAATAGTCTTTTTTACAGCATCGTATTTTCCAGAAAAAAGTAAAATATATAAATTTTTGGTAACATTTTAATAACCTTTCAGAAAGTACTTTTGTTAACAGGCACACACCCATGCTCTTGATTTTCCAAAAGTATGTGTATAGATAAAGCTTTGGTGTGAATTTCAAATAAAAAAAGCAGTAGTCATTTTTTTTTATAGCGGTAATTTATCATTTTACATGGCCTGGTAACATTTAAATTTAAAAAAAAAAACCTCTTTTCCCCATCCGCCATAAAATGACACGTCTAATTATCATTACAAATATAACAAAATTAGTTTCTAATAACTCAATAAATCAGTGAACATTTGCTAACAAGATGTGCTATCTCATATTTAGGAGAAATGACGCAGTAACATGATTTTTAAAAGTATGAAAGAATTACCCATATGCTCGAAGATGCAAACATATGCGACGTTTCAATTCAATCCAAGAATCCTTTTCAAAGCACTAAAAAAATCATACAATATATATACATAAAATTAAATACTTTTAAAGAATTTTTATTTTTTCCAACCTCAAGGTTATGAACCAAAATTACCTATACGAAATTTTTTCGAAAAACTTAATTAACCAATGATCAAATACAATTCAAACATGTTAACTTAAGTACAATTCAAACGTGTTAAATATAATTTCTTTCTGTATCATTTTAATCTTATTTACAAAAAAATTCAACTTTAATAAGTTTTGTAAGTCAATTGTGTGTGTCAAAAACTTTCTACTTTTTTTCTTTCTATTGTAGGTAATTAACAATCTATGTATGCGTCCAATACACAAACATAGCGATTACGAATGTCTAACAGTCCTAAAACGGTCTAAATGACGAGGTCACAAATATTGTACGAAAACTAGGTTCGAACTGTAATTAGTACCAATGTTACAAATCTTAGTCAAAACTGAAATTTCATTTATCAATGATACTTTCTACAAACTTAAACTCAAAAACTGATCTCAACATATTTCATGATCTAAAATTTGTCAATAATTCAATTTTAATAACATATTACAATAATAATTGATTATGATTCGAACATTCAGTTCACATTAGAAAAATCTATGAGCGATGGGATTAATTTCCTAGATATGTCACTAGAGATTGATGAAAATAGAATTTTAATTAGTAACTGGTATAGGAAACCTACGCATTCGGGTCTATATTTGAATTTTTTGTCCCATGGTCCCATTTCACAGAAGATAGGTATATATATAATTTGGTGGATAAAACTATTAATCTTTCAGCAGAAAAGTTCCATAAAGAAAATTTAAATTACATTAAAAACATTTTATTGGCTAATGATTATCTACTAAATTTTATTATGACACATAAATAATAGAATGAAAAATATTACTTATAAAAAAAATTCACAGTTAAATACTAACCCTGTAAAGAATTTAAACAATTTTATAATTTTACCTTACTTAAAACAAGTAGAATATAATTTTAGATCCATAACAAAAAAATTTAAATTTTCTATAATTTATTAAATGATTTATTAATTATAAATATATCACATTTGATTCAAATTTCCCCGTATTTTCCATTTAAAGATATCATATTTGCTAGCACCATACATATCTTTCATCCGAATTCTATAGTCCGTAAGTTCCTGGTAAATATCTTTACCAAATAATTTTACCTTGAATCTTTTCACATTATAAGAAATAGGCAAAAAAAACATAACTTGACATGCTTCTTCAAAAATGTAATAAATTTGATTTACATGTTTATTAAATTATTAGATTTATCGCGAGAGCTGTTTCTTTATAAGTATTATAGGTTATATTTTCATGAGTTCTTAAACTTTTGTAAGATGTTGCGTCTTTTATTAAGTGAAAGACTTCATAGTGGAAGACTTTGATTGAGAAGCCATTGATTCAGCTGCATCTTTTGCTAATCTATCATTCCTAAACATGTCATTAAGTTAAGCACAAGAGATCTTTTTTTGGCCTTTCTCTTTACCAATAGGAACATATTCCTCATCACTGTCCAACGACAGTTCTTCTTTACTTTGGATGGATTCACTTTCTGCTTTCGTCAACGATTCATTTTCGTCAGTATCGTCGTTTGTATGGTCTTTGAGATTTTCTACGTCTTCTTGTGTACCATAATCAACTAGCATAGTATCCATTTCTTATATAAAGCTGTCTCGTGAAGCCTCGTCAATAAACATTCGAGTATTTGCTTCTGCGGACGAACGACACTAGTAGTCTAGGCGCCCAGAGGGTTTCGTATGAAGTTAGAGGTCCCACCAAACAAGTAGGTGACTTATATGTATTTTGAGCCGCTGAATCCGAATTTGCAACTTGCTTTTCGCGCAAGTGGTCGAGTAATTTGTTATAAACAAATTAATTGTTAAAATGGCTATAGTTTATGAACTTCAAAAGATACAGTAATTTTCTCTGCAAAAACTTGTTCCATAATGAAAAAACAAAAAAAAAAAATCGTTCCTGTTGCATGTCGATTTGATAATTAGAACCAGAGATATGGCTAATATATTGCAAAATACATAGATACGTAGCACAAGCGCGGAACGCGCTGGTAAAAAATCTTATAACTCGACTACTAATTAATATTTTTTAAAGTTCAACATGTGTTTAAACATTTAAGTATTTTTAGATTAATTTTTTCTTTAGAATTGCAAAAAGAACAACAATCTATTTTATTAAAAAAATTTGTTTTAACTTTCCGATTTATTAGAGTCATCTATTTTTAACTGAGTCTTTTTTTATTGAATTTCTATTTAATTTCCTAATACAGAGTTAAAATTAATTTTATTACAAAAGAATGAAATGACTTACCTTATAATGAAAGAATTTTCAATAAGAAAAGCGATCGCCATATTGCACACATATGTCGTATGCAAGGAGTTGGCGCTACAGCTTAAATTTGCGATATCTCAGGTTCTACTTACTTAAATTTAAAAAAATCGGACAAATTTTTAAACTAAATGAAATTTCCCATCATACTAAATCAAAAATATAGAAATATTGTGTTCGCTAACCTATATTATCTCGTTATAAACAAACAAAATTCTGAAAAGTTGAAAATTTTTTCTGCTTCAAATCATTCTAGCTTATTTATCAACATTTGAAAGTAATATATAACGATTTATTATTAAAGTTGAGACTCTGATATTTTTCAAACACATGTTGAACTTTAAAAAATATTAATTAGTAGTCGAGTTATAAGGTTTTTTACCAGGGCGTTCCACGCTTGTGCTACGTATCTATGTTTTTTTGCAATATATTAGCCATATCTCTGATTCTAATTATCAAATCGACATGCAACAGGAACGATTTTTTTTTTGTTTTTTTATTATGTGCGATGTGAGAATTTCAATAAACTTAATATTCTATATCTTTTACATAAATATATTAAGTCTATCCGTGAGCCGACTCTCACAGGCAAAATCGGTATATCAAGAGAATTTATTTGTGAAAAGGGCGCCAGATACACCACCAACTAGCTAGCAGTAAGCACGAGTCTCAGGCTGCCTTGGATCGGGAGGTGGCTCTATTCGTGCAGAATTCTTGCCTAAAATAAGAGGGGGAAGCACACACAAAAAAAAACTTTTATTAAACTTCAACTTCAACTTATATTAAAGAAGTAAACTTATTTTACATTTGGTCATAATAAACCTTACTTAGAATTCTATCTATTTGCGCTCTCTCATATCCCACACACAGAAAAATTTAGATTACACAAAAAAAAAACTTTATAAATTTACTTTCAGTCTATACAAAAAAAAATTTTAAGTTCACTTAATGTTTTTATTTACTCGTCTCTTAATAAACAAGAAATTGTTTAATTTAATTTATTCGAGAAAAATGAATTTACTATCTTAGAATTTAATGGCGGACATTGTTTCGCCGTTTAGGCTCGCTTCGCTTCTCTCTCTCTCTCTCTCTCTCTCTCTCTCTCTCTCTCTCTCTCTCTCAGCGCTCAATACACGCCCACGTGTTACCAAATGAATAAATCTCTTTTGTTATTCAATACGCGAGTACTAATAAATTAAAGAAAAATAAATTTTTTTTATTCTATAATTTAATTTAATTATTATTCGCTTAACCGGCGAATAAACACGTTCAACCGGTCAAGATTCACTTTGATAATACGTGGCCACGTGGCGCACACTTCCGGCACTCACGGTCTAATTTAAATCACGTACAACAATTAAAAATTTTATTTTTATTTCACTTCGCTTAACAATTTTTAATGAATTTTTATTTAGTTATTTTCGGTCGCGTTCAATCAACTTTTACAAACTTTTCAATTTCTATCACGCTTTTACGTTAATCACCTCAATTATATAATCAAATCTCGCGCACAAATGAAAGAAAAACCACTTCACTGACTCGAAAATCAACCGGCGAGAGCCGTTGATTTACAAAAAGAAATGTAAATTCTTATCGGGCGCAGCCCACTCACCAGTGATGTACTTAAAGTTCCGTCTAGGTCGATACAGTCGACGATGGTACTTAAGATGGCTAGTCGAATATGGCTGGCTGGCGATAATGGCCGCTCGATCGCTAGCTTCTTTCGGGTCTTGGTGGTCGCTACCGGCGACGTTGATTGTTGCTTCAACTCGTCTCCAGAGCCAGGACTTCGCCTATTTCTCTACCTCTGTGACTCAGCTGCAGATCCTCTCAGGTCCAATAAGTTTTCTCCTGCCCGAATATGCACAGCGAAGAAAAAGAGTGACTCTTGAAAGTTGCGGCGAATTACAAAAGGAGAAAGGCTTTGGTGCGACACGAGGACGACAATCAAAAATGCGTGCGACTCAGCGCAAAGACCAGCAGTGAATGCCTTCTTCTTAAAAGGCTACTTCCTTCTTCTCCGCGTCTTCTCGTCTTCTTGTTATCTTCTGTCTTTATTTAATTTATTTTACTCCCAATCACTGCTCTTGAATTCTTTTCACAGGTTTTCATTCGTCCAACGTCATTTCCGTTTTACTACATACACATCTACGCTCAATATGCGTATACTTATGCTTTAATTTGTTTTAAATTACATCAGGTATTAATATAAATTTTTTTATAATACTAGTTCTAACGATTTTTATTCTTTCTCTTCGTTAATCTATTAATCTCTTCGTTTCTCTTTATTATTCTCTATCCTTTTCTTATGTGCAGATTAGTCGCTACCGTCTACACATAGTGATATTACACATACATATACATACGTGTACGTATATGCACGGTATAGAGGCTCAGCTAAGAGAAAAGGATTGTGACGATCCCTTCTCTAACGCTCTCTATCCATCTTTCTTCATTGCCTTCTTTCTCTCTCTTCGCTTAATGAGCGAGAGATCGACGCGCCAGCACTGTAGATTCGCTCTGCCGGCTTACGGATCTCCCCATCTCTCTTACTCCTTATCTATTTCTTATTCTTCTCTCTTCTAAGTCTTCTTCATGGTACCGTGACTCCTAGCGCACGCGCAGTTGCTCACATGTATTAGTAGGTAGGCTCTCGCTTAACAGGCTGTTACAGCAGCACCGGCGTTCATATACAGGGGCTCTCGATGTATTAGTAATGGCCGCCACACGCGTCTGCTATACCTGTGTCGTCATCGTCATCTCGTTCACAGAAAAAAATAAATCGAGGGAATTAATAAAATTTAAAAAAATCTCATATGCGTTCGGGCCCATGGGTGGTTGGTGGTTTGTGCCGACGGGAGAAAAATTTTATTTCGAAAATTTTTTTATTGTTGCGTGGTATTTTCCACGTCACATATGAAACAAGTTTTTGCAGAGGAAATTACTGCATCTTTTGTAGTTCATAAACTATAGCCATTTCAACAATAAATTTGTTTATAACAAATTACTCGACCACTTGCGCGAAAAGCAAGTTGCCAATTCGGATTCAGTGGCTCAAAATACATATAAGTCACCTACTTGCTTGGTGGAAACTCTAACTTCATATGGAACCCTCTGGGCGCCTAGACTATAGAAACTGTTGCATACAATATTTTATCTGGTCGCACATCAATTACCCCAGTTACATTTATCATGCAAGTGTAGCAGTCACTTCTACCTAATGGTTTTTTCCGAATAGCTAGTTTCAGAAACTTTATTTTACTTTTATCTCCAGTTTTATCGAATTTATGTAATATTTTGTAATATTTTGTTACATTTAGCACATATAATATGCGGAACCCAAGTTGAATTTTTCTGTGAAATTTCTATTTCAAAGCATGCTTTGAATAAATTTCTTATTCTTTCAGTTACATGCTCCTTATGTTTTTTCCACACATATTCCGTACAAATACAGCAGTAACTATCGAAATCACCTACACAGTCGTGATCGACTTGTTCGCGAGATCCCGAAGCAATCTCAATATTATTAAAATTAGTTTTAGTGCCCATAGATTTATTGAAAAACCCGCAGGTTATAATTCCTGTTCCGATTGCAGGTGAGTCAGCCGTCCAAGGGGTGATAACCCTCGTACCTCCCCAAGCCTAAGTACGGGGGCCTTCCAACTTTGACGAGGACAATATACCACGAAAGATAGGAAGCAAATCATTCTACACATCCCTTTCGGGCAGTTGTCATCATTCGAGTGTCTTCTGTGGCAGCAGGATTAAAAGGACTACATTAAAAATCCAGTTAGTAAAAGTTTAAGGGGGCCAGATACTATTAGAAGCTGAAATATAGTGCTGAGATATATTGATATGAATTACTGATGTTTAAAAATAATAAATTTCATATAAAAATTCATTCAATTTCAAACATTTTTTGGTTTAAAACATTTTCTATATTTTGAAAATTGAAGTGGTGGTGCTCGTTGAAAGTCTGGAACAAAAAACCCTTTACCGCAAGGTTTCTTCATGAGTTTTCATTGGATTCTCTTTAAATCCTATAGAGATATTCAAAATTATAGTAAAATCCATATAAGTGTAAAACATTTATGAAAAATTCAAATAATTAAAACATTTTTGAATAAAAAACAATTAAAAAAAAATTTTTTCTATTAATTATTATAAATAATACGTTAATAAATAAATAGAAATAAATTAATTCAAAATCTGCTCCACTTATATGGATTCTACTATAATTTTAAATATCTCCATAAAATTTCAAGTGAATTCAATGAAAACACACGAAGAAACCTTGCGGCAAAATGTTTTTTGTTCCAGACTTTCAACGAGCACCACCACTTCAATTCTCAAGATATAGAAAATTTTTTAATCCAAAAAGTGTTTGAAATTAAATGTATTTTTATATGAAATTAGTTATTTTCAAACATCAGCAACTTATATCAATATATCTCAGCAGTATATTTCAGTTTCTAATAGTATCTGGCCCCCTTAAGTTACTCAGTGAGGGAAATAATGTACACGAAATAACACTACAAATAGGTGAAATTCGAACATTTCCAGTTTGCTTTTTTTCAAGATATAGCAATCGTCAGATTTATCTTCAGCCTACTGTTGTTTTGAATTATCTTTATAGTCTATATTACTAAGAATATATTTTTTGCAAAATGTTACATAAATTCCATAAAACTGGAGATAAAAGTAAAATAAAGTTTCTGAAACCAGCTATTTGGAAAAAACCATTAGGTAAAAGTGACTGCTACACTTGCATGACAAATGTAACTGGGGTTAATAAAGTGCGACCAGATAAAATATTGTATGCGACAGTTTTTAGTGTCGTTCGTCCGCAGAAGCAAATACTCAAAACTTTGATAGACGAGGCTTCACGAGACAACTTTATACAAGGAATGGATGATATGCTAGTTGATTATAGTATACAAGAAGACGTAGAAAATCTTAACAACCATACAGACGACGATACTGATAAAAATAAATCGTTGACGAAAGAAGAAAGTGAATCCGCCGAAAGTGAAGAAAAACTGTCGTCGGTCAGTAATGAGGAATATGTTTCCATTGGTAAAGAGAAAAGCCAAAAAAAGATCTCTCAAGCTCAACTTAATGACGTGTTTAGTAATGTTAGATTAGCAAAAGATGCAGCTGAATTAATGGCTTCTCAATTAGAGTCTTTCAATGTTTTAGAAAAGGACGTAAACGTTATATTTTATCGAAACCGAGAAGAAGCGTTTTGATCATACTTTACTAGCGACTCTGATCTAGTATATTGCACTGATGTACGAGGACTTATTGATAAGTTTAAACCAAATTTATACAGGCTAGAAGAGTGGAGATTATTCATCGATTCATCTAAGCGAAGCTTGAAGGCAATTCTTCTTCACAATACTAACGAGTATGCTCCGTTACCATTGGCTCATTCTACTGTACTCGAAGAACAATATTGTATTATCAGAAAGGTTTTAAATAAAATAAAGTATAGTGAGCATGAATGGTCAATTTCCAGAGACCTGAAAATATTGTCCATGATATTAGGTCAACAATCAGGTTTTACCAAGTTCCCATGCTATTTATGCATATTTGACAGTCGAGATAGAGTAAAACACTATAATACAAAAGTGTGGCCAGCGAGACCATTATTTACTCCAGGTTCCAGCAATGTCATCAATCATCCTTTTGTCGAGCCTAGCAAAATCCTTCTACCGCCTTTGCATATTAAATTAGGGCTAATGAAATAATTTGTTAAAGCTCTCGATAAAGAAGGGCGATGCTTCAAATACTTAGAAACCATCTTTACAAATATAACTCTGGTTAAATTGAAAGAAGGTATCTTTTATGGACCTCAAATTCGCAAAATTTTCAGGGACAAAGAATCCGTCAGAAGTATGAATGATACCGAGAAGGCAGCTTAATTGAGTTTTAAAGATGTTGCAACAAAATTTCTTGGTAACAATAAAGATGAGAACTACAAAAGCATCGTAGAAACTACGGTACGAAATTTCAGAAAATTAGGTTGTTTAATGAATTTGAAACTCTACTTTCTCGATTCGCATATTGATGAATTTCCACCAGTCCTAGGTGACTATAGTATAGAGCATGGTGAAAAATTTCATCAGGATATGAAGGAATTTGAACATAGATGGCAAGGAAAATGTAGCGTTAACATGGTAGCGGACTATTGCTGGATGTTAAAAAGAGAAGTACAACCTAATAAGATTAAGAGGTGTAGGAATCGCTTGCTTAGGTTGTTCGAAGACAAGCGTATACGCAAGCGTAAGTCAATTTAGCTCTTGTGCGTATTGACTTCCGACTAGTTTTTTGAGGTTATCTTCAAAATTAGTCGGTCAAATCTTTTTCTCCATAACAAATTTAGATTTAACAGGCCAAAATACATAAAAATAAAGCGTCTTTGATGTGCTGGAAACAATGTGTTTTGTCCTTCTCAAGTTTTTCCAAAGAAACACTGCTTTTTAAACAGTTGTTTAAGATTATATTCAAAATTAGGCGGTCGATTCTCTTTTTCCATAACGAATTTGGATTCAGCAGGCCAAAATCCATAAAAATAGAGTGTTTTTGATGTGCTGGAAATAATTCTCATTTTTGCTTTCTCATAGAGAAAGCATTGTATCGATAAAAAAAATTTTTTTCTATTTTTTCATTAATTTGTACATATTTGAACTCGGTGAGTCGAAAAAAGTGGTTTCCAGAAAATGTCTGTATGTATGTGTGTGTGTATGTGTATGTGTGTATGTGTATGTGTGTATGTGTATGTGTGTATGTGTATGTGTGTATGTATATGTGTGTGTGTGTGTGTGTGTGTGTGTGCGCGCGCGTGTGTGTGTGTGTGTGTGTGTGTGTAGTTTTCATTTTAGAGTTGTTTAAAAAAAAAAATTTCGATTTTTCACTTTTTTGTTTTTTTTTGTTTACTACTCGATGAATTTGCTCCAAAATTTGCACGGAAATTATTTGTAATTCCCCAAATAAGCGTCTGAAAAAAACAAGCTTCGAAAAACATATTTTCTCAGAGCAGTATTAATTTTAAAGCATTTTGAAAATTAAAAAAAAAATTTTATTTTTCATTTATCTTCTATTTTGTGTAAACCATACTATAAATTTTCTCCAAAATTTTTGTACAATCAATTCGATATTGTCTAAAAAAATAAGCTTTCAAAAACCAATTTTCTTAGAATGGTTACAATTTTAGAGAATTTAAAAAATTTTTTTAAAAAATTTCGATTTTTTGAAGCTATGCTTCTTACGCGACGTTACGGCAGGGGCACTAAATGTATAAAAATCGACAGTCCCAAATGTCACCCAGCGTGAATGAACGAATACGGCGCAGGATGCCATTATTGCTATCAACATACAAACATTCTTTTTTCTCTTTCTTTTTTTCCCTCTCTCCCATTCCGCTTAAGAATATGCATGTATATACACAAGTGGATGTGTATAAGAAAGATAAAGAAAAAGAGACTGCTTGTTGTAACCGGCAAAGAAGGCTAGACATAGCCCCCTCCATTCGCGGCTACCTTTATTGTACATATAAGAGAAAGAAAGAGAGAGGTAGAGAGTCAATTCTTAAAGCCGACGGACAGAGAAGGATAGACGCAACCCTCTCTATTCTTTATGAAAAAGAAAGAGAGAGGGAGAGAGTCAATTCTTAAAGCCGGCGGACAGAGAAGGATAGACGTAGAATACGATGATTAAATAAATAAATTATGTAAATAATATTTATTTAATTTAAATTTTAAAATTAGTATACGTATGAAAATATGCGTTTGTATTTATAATATTATAATCTTAATATATTTTTTTGGCAAGAAATTTTTTATTTTCTCTCATTATCTTCCTCCGTTTATTAATATGTGTATATTTATATAGTTGTTATTAATTACTACATTAATAACAAAAAATGAAAATTTAATAAAATTTAATAAAATTTTTGTATTTTTCTGTTTACAATGCACATGACGAAAATTACGTTTACCTAAATATATGTTTTTTTAATAATTGATATTAATAAAAAACTACATTATTAAATACATAATACATCGAATGAAAAATAACGTTTTTTTGTATTTTTCTATTTATAATGCACATGACGATAATTACGTTTACCTAAATATATGTTTTTTTAATAATTGATATTAATAAAAAACTACATTATTAATATATTTTTAAATACATAATACATCGAATGAAAAATAACGTTTTCACTAAAAAATTAATTATAATTTTGCAAATGTCACACTTCCTAATTTCTATGTATATATACTGGAAGCATAGCTTCTGTCGGCCAGTCCCCACGACTGCCACTCCTGTTTTATTTCTTATTTTTTTTATTCTACGTAAAGTACTCGATAGATTTGTTCTTAAATTTGCAGGGAAATCATTTACAACTGCCGAAAGAAGGGAAATTTTCAAAAATTGATTTTCATAGGGTAGTTTTAATTTTAGACCATATTAAAAATTTTTAAAAAGAAATTTTGAATAGAAAATGTTATTTATTCAGCTAATTAGATCTCGAAAATTACTCGATGGATTTGCTTCAAATTTCGCATACTATCTATGTTTTTGTATAAGTAGACGGGAAGCTATTGAAAATTAGTATTCATAGAGTAGTTTTTCGATAGAACCATAAACATGAACTGTATTTATATATAAATATGATTGCATTTTATAAAGATTAGAAATTTTGTTGTCATCATTCTTTTTATTACTACATTATATCGTTTTTTAATAGAACAAATTTTTGTGTATTACTTGATGATTTAAAATAAATTATAAATGTTGAAAAAGCAAACAGCTAGCATATATGTTCGAAATTTATAAAGTATAATATGAGTAAATATTAATATTAGACAATTTTTTAATATTAAAATCATATTTAAATAAATATAAAAAAATTAATGAAACTCAAAGAGCTCTATGAGAAACCATTCCGCTAAAGCACTTGTCAGCGTTTTTTTCACTCTCAGTTTTTCCACAGAAACACGGTATTTTGACAGTTTTTTGAAGTTTTGTTCAAAATATGCGGCCAACCCCCTACTTTTGACGCCAGATTCGGATTTAGCCGGAAAAAATACAAAAGAAAAGTATAATCTCCATCCCAGAACCGACAACTTTTTTTTTGTGTGTCTGCGTTATATTTAAATCAATGAAAAAATATGATAGGAATTCATTCTTGTTAATCGCGTGTTTTAATCACGAGCCATGAAATAATCGAAAACAGTATTTAACGTTTACTAGAACTAACAACTGCTCAGAGAAAGAAAAGTACTTTTAAAATAAATACTAAATCTAATATATCTAATTTATGTACTAAGGTATTTAAAAAAAAAGTAACAATATAATTTTAATTAGTACTATAGCTTAAATTTTAGGGACCGATTTTAGTACTATTACTAGCAAAATTTACCTCGCTCCTAACGTCGCTGCATTTTTATATATTATATTATTGTATATAAATCTGCAAATTTCATTGACAATAGTATTTCAATATAAAAAATGTATTTAATTTTTATTCGAACTTTAGAAATTGAAATCATAAATATATTGTTCGTTGTACTAAATTTTACAATTATTTGTTGATCACTGATAAAATGATACTATTTCTATGTATATAAAATAAGTTTCCTTTTATCGAATCGTATTGTATGTATAAATATAAAATATACTTAATATGAAATTTTGTTATGTGTTAGCACTTAAAAAAACTGTTATTAAATTATAATTTATAATAATTGTTCTTATTTGAATTCATTTTACATTTATTTTTAAAAATATATATTCTCATCGATAAGGATCTGCAAAATTATAGGTAAATGTATGAACATAAAAAAAAAACGCTGCCAAGTGCTTTGGCGGAATGCTTTCTCATAGAGCTCTTTGAGTTTCATTATTTTTTTTATATTTATTTAAATGTGATTTTAATATAAAAAAATTGTCTAACATTAATATTTATTAATAAATTTGTACTTTAAAAGAACGATGACAACGAAATTCATTCTTCTTCTTCAAATATTTTTTCCATTTATTAAAAAACAATTTAATTTATAATATTTAATAATGATTATATTTAAATACTTAATTGAATGTAATAATACAAGTCAACATCTGAATCAGTAGTACTATTATAAATTTTCAAGAGTAACTCAGAAAACAAAAGAAGTGATCAAAAAGCTACGCTAATAAAATTATTTATTTAAAACTTGGTTTATAAAGACAGTAGCAAATAACTTGTATACAAATTTTAGAGCAATTCTATCAAGTACTTTACGTAAAATGGAAAAATACTGAAATATGAAAATTTTCTAAAAAGAAAACTACGCTAAAAAGATCGGTTTATAAAAGTTATCCTTCTTTTGGCAGATGCAAATTATTCCCATGGAAATCTCAAAGCAAACTCATCAATTAACTTACGTAAAATACAAAAAAAAATATTAAAAATCGAAAATTTTTTCAAATTCTTAAAATGGCTCTATAATAAAAAAAATACACTATGAATACAAATTTTCTATAGCTTCCCGCCTAGTTATACAAAAACATAGATGGTATACAAAATTTGAAGCAAATCCATCGAGTAATTTTCGAGATCTAACTGGTTAAATAAATAACATTTTCTTTTCAAAATTTCTTTTTCAAAATTTTAAAAATGCTCTAAAATTAAAACTACACTATGAAAATCAATTTTTGGAAATTTCCCTTCTTTTGGCAGTCGCAAATAATTTCTCTGTAATTTTTAGAACAAATCTATCGAGTACTTTACGTAGAATATAAAAAAATAAGAAAAGAAGAATCGAAATTTTTTTTTAAATCTTTAAAATTCTCTAAAATTGTAACCACTCTAAGAAAATTAGTTTCCAAAAGCTTATTTTTTTCAGACAATAGCGAATTAATTGTATGAAAATTTTGAAGAAAATTTATAGTATGGCTAACGCAAAAAAGAAAATAAATGAAAAATAAAAATTTTTTAGAAAATTTTCAAAGTGCTCTAAAATTAAAACTGCACTGAGAAAATTAGTTTTCCAAAGCTTGTTTTCTTCAGATAGTAGCGAATTAATTGCATACAAATTTTGGAGCAAATCAATCGAATGGTTTTCGTAAAATAGAAAAAAATTAAAAATAAAAATTTTTTAAAAAATTTTAAAAATGCTCTAAAATTAAAAGTGCTCTAAGAAAATTAGTTTACAAAATTTTAAATACTTTTGGCAGTCGAAATAAAGTTCCATACAAATTTTCGAACAAATTCTTCGAGTAGTTTACGTAAAATACAAAAAAAATGAAAAATCGAAATTTTTTAAAAATTCTTAAAATGATTCTAAAAAAAAACTGCGCTAAGAAAACCAATTCCCAATAGCTTCCGCACCAGTTCATCAAAAAATTGAATTGTATGGAAAATTTGAAGTAAATCCATCGAGTAGTTTTTAAGATTTTATTGGCTTAATAAATAGAAACATTTTTTTCAAAAATTTCAAAATGCTCTAAAATTAAAACTGAGCTAAGAAAATCAGTTTTTAAAAATTTATTTTATTCGGGCAATCAGAAATAAATTCCATGCAAATTTTGAAGCAAATTCATCGAGTAGTAAACAAAAAAAAAACAAAAAACGAAAAATCGAATTTTTTTTTTATTTTTTTAAAAAACTTTAAAATGAAAACTACGCTGGAAGAACCAAATTATCAATAGCTTCCCAGCAAGTTAGTCACAAAACTAAATTCCATGCAAAATTAGAAGCAAATCCATCGAGTAGTTCTCGAGATACAGTTACGAGTACTAACTGAATTCATACATCCACACACACACACACACACATACATACAGACATTTTCTGGAAACCACTTTTTTCGACTCACCGAGTTTAAATATGTACAAATTAATGAAAAAATAGAAAAAAATTTTTCTTATTGATACAATGCTTTCTCTATGAGAAAGCAATTGAAGCGAATTATGAGCGATTCAGAAAAGAGAAATAAAACCATTAATTGAATATATATTTTTTATTCCACAAACACACACACACTCACACACGTACACACGCACACACACACACTCACACCAATGACACATTTACACTCTAATTATAATTAAATTTTGTTTAGTGTTATAATGTTAAAACGTAACATTATAATATTAAACAAAACATTAACATTAACATAATTTGAATTATGTGAAAACGGTTATTAATCACAATGGATAATGATTTTTAAAATTAAAATAAACAGAACTGTTCTTATTTAATATGTGAAATAATAATTGAATTAATTGTTGATAATCACTTCACACAAATACATATTTGATCATATATATTTATGTAGGTATTTGTATTCAAACATAAAGTAATTACTTTAAAATTGTTCAAAAAATTATTTAATGGTTAACATTGTAATATATTACTGATGTTTGATCTAAAAAATAATTATAATCATTTCTAAAAATTTTAATTAATAAATTTCAATTTTAACGCTATTTTGTATTGACCACTAAAAGTTATATCTTTAAATGTTCTAATAAATTAATTTATCAATTGTCAAGGAATGAAATTGCCTAATTGATGGGTCATTCAAAAAAACTCTATACGACGTATACATTACACTTAAATAAAATAACATGTAATATAAAATAATTAATATTTATAATTGATAATCATTTCATATATTTAGTTTTTTTAAAATAATATACATATACAGAATAAACAATATATATATATATATATATATATATATATATATATATATATATATATAGTTGCATGATCAGGATTTAATCAACTTCCAACCCCCCCACCTCTCTTGGACCCCTAGCCCTCCCTAGATATAGCCACTTCTCAAATTACATTGTGATTATTTTTCTTTTTTTTTTATTTATTTAACGTCACTGTATTTTATGCTATCATATCGATGCTAATTAGCTACGAATGGTCGTCCGTGTGTTTGTGAACAAAGCACATGTAACGTACAATGGTGCTTGTATCATTCAGCTGAAAGGGGGAATCCAACTTAATGCCTCAAGATTACGAATCCATCGCTCTACCGAACGAGCCACTGACAACCTCTAATTCTTCTTCTAGATTGTTATTTACGTTATTTGAAACAAAAAAGCCCCTCTTTGCCTCTTCCCCCAAAACCTCACACCTACCCAGTTTGATTTATGTGCCCCCCTCCTCAGCTCCATCTCACACCTTTCTCTTACTTTAATATTCTGTTGTAATTATAAAGATTGATAATTTGTATTTACATTTTCTTATTGTCATTAAAATTATAACTAATTAATACCGCATGATTATGATTATAACTATTAGATAATACAAAACTTCTTCTCTCAATTACATGTAAATCTAATATTACATTACAATAAAAAAAAATATCTCCATTAATATTTTATTAATATGATTAAAATGACGATCAATTGATAATATTCAGCTTCCTCTCTTCATTAACTTAACTAATATAAATATAGTAATATTCATATCTTTTACATTAAAATTTGTCTTATCATTTATCTTTTTTACATTTATATAATGTATTTGCGTTTGATACGCATAAAGTTAAGTTTTTAGCAGAATGTTGACTTGATTGTTATTCTGTCATATACAAATATGCTTTCGCGCTAAAAATTACTATTCCAATGAATTTATTGTGTTACATATTAATATTATATATGGAAATTTGACCAAGCGACGTTAGGAGCGAGGTAAATAAAATTTGTATAAATTAAAATCAAAAAGAAATTTCAGCGAAGAAAAGATTTTGGTCAGATGTTTTATTATTTATTGATTCTATGAATATTAAATTTTATGAAAAATGGTTTTTAGAATAAATTTTCATGTAAGAACAAAAAATTGAACAAACTAACAAAAAAACTTAAGTTTAAAACTTCAAATGAACAATGTTCAATAATGAACATTGAACTTTGTTTTTATGATGTTAATGTTTTTATAAATAACATTTAAAATTTTTATTTCAGGATTCTTCATAGTTTTTCAGAAGTATTTGAAATTCTTATATTAAATAATTTCAATTTAGAAGTATACATGAATTTATTATTTTCATAAAATGAATTTAACCAAAGAAGAAAAATTAATTATGATAGGTGAAAATGGATATGCTGCGCAATTGAATAAGTTAAATGATGAACATATTAGAAAATTTAATCAAATTTTGAATAATCATACAAATGTTTTAATGCAACCAGCAATATTTTTATAAAGGCCCAAAAATATTAATCCACTTTTATAAAATCAAGATTACATACAAATACTTTTCTCCGGAAATCAGCATTTTGGTCACTGGATTTGTATTTATTATTCACAAAATGTAGTTCATGTTTATGATAGTTTAAATAGTAATGGATTAAGTCATAAACGAAAAATTTACATTAATAAACTATTTCCGATTTGTGAAAACTTACAAATATGTTTTGAAAAAGTTCCATTTCAGATTAATCCTTTTGATTGTGGCATTTTTTCAATAGCGTTTGCAACAGCAATAGTTAATAATTTGTGTCCTTGTGAAATCGAATTTGACGCCGAAAAAATGCGTGGACATTTGATAACTATGTATGTAACAAATTCAATTGTCATGTTTCCATTAGTGTAGAACAATTATACTAATATCAATTATAAAGCAATATCCAGAAATCAGCAAATTGTACATCACAAGGAATTGTCAACGATGAAATTAAATTTTCAAAATATAAATTCTGAATATCTTGAAGAAAAAAAGTTACAAGAATTGGCACTACAACAATTATATTTATTAGGTAACATAAAATGTTTAGAGGCAACAAATTATAAACCAAAAACTTATCCACACAAAATTTACCAAAACAATAATAAAAGAAAATATAAACAAACTAAAGAAAAAATTTCAAAAAGTAATTGTAAAAAAATTGAATACAATAACATTGAAGAATCTGAAAATGATATTGAACAAATTCTGACATTTAAAAATAAATTCAATGATAAAAAATTATCAAAATTAACAAGAGTTTCAATTAAGAAATTGGAAAATTTAAATATAACACAACATGAAAATCAAATGAATTCTCAGAACATTAATGTAATTACGAAACTTAAAAATAATTTCAAGAGGAATAAAAATTAAAAAAAAATTATAAAATTTGCAATAAAGAAATAATAAATTATTGATATATTGCAACAAAAAACTCAAATTTCTAACCAAAATGAATTTATGAAAAACAATTAAGAATCCTCAAACAAAAATAAGAATTTAACATATCAACAAAATCACAACTATGATAGACGCATCCATGACAAATCGTATTATGAATATAATAAAGATAAAGTTTTAGAAAATAGAAAAAAATATTAATTGAAAAACAAACAAAAAATATTGAAAGTTTTAAATGAATCTTATGAAAAAACATTTAAAAAAAAAGATAATTCAATAACTTCAGTAAAAAATAAAAATTATTGTTGGATATGGCGCAGGGCGCTCAGTATATATGTAGAGGTTGTGTCTCATGTAACCATGAAATTTATCCCCTTCCTTCATTTGTCAGTCTTTGATGTTCAATTCGTCTCTGGTCGTTTTTCGTCAGTTAGTCAGAGTGCGCACCTTCATTCGTACAGTTCAGCGTTTTGGTATTTTCTCTAATAAAAAGCTTTTCTTTGTTTCTATAATAACTATTTAAGAAAGTGTATTATGTTTTCATTTATTTAAATTAGATCAGTAAATTAGAATAATCTTTGTTTGTAATTTGACGGGTTACTCTTATATATAATAAACTACTCAATAAGGTATTTTATCAAATTTGTTTTTTATTTAGAAAACCACCCAAATAAATCTGCTAATTATTCAATAGGTTATGTGCCCGGCCCGCTTCCGTTGCGCATAAGAGTGATTTTCTAAATTAAATTTTATTTTCAATCTCCTTATTTCATATAATTGAAAGCCTTTATATTGTGTTTAATAAGTGTGTGGCTGGGAGAAATGTCTCAGTAAGAAGAAAGGAGTAATGATAAGGAGATGGAGAAGAAAGGTAAGAGTTGTACATTTATGCATATAAATTAGTTCGAAGAAATGAAGCACCTTTTATAAAAGTAAATCGACGGAATAGTGAACAAGAAGTGTATAAATTTAAATTAGATTAATATAAAAGAAATATTTTTCATTTTCATGAGGAAATTGACGGGATCGCGAGTGGAATTATATTTATGAAAAAAATTCTCTTTATTAAGTGATAAAAGAGAGGGATAAATTTAATAGAAATATCTTTTCTAACAAAAGGGTAAACCGTTTTTCAAATTTTTCTTGAGCATAGAATTCGTGGAAACTTTGCACCGTCATGAAGAAGCTCAAGCGCTGCTGAAAACAAACGCGCAGGTGTGCCCACGAAAGCGAGTCAGAATATTAAGAATGGATGCGCGCGCGCAATCGTGAAAAATAGGGGCGACACGTCTTTAAAATGTATGTGTGTTCGCGGGTGCGTGTGAGTGAATGAAGCTTAAGAGAGAGAGAGAAAGAGAGAACGTTATAGAGAGTTGTGACATTCGACAGAGAGAGCATGTGCGCGTATAGAAGGGTTTAGATGATATCGGAAAGCATAGCAGCGCTTGACAGCGTACTGTCGTAAAGACATTGCGTTAATATGACTTAGCGTGGAGCAGACCTGTTTTACAGTCTCAATAAATAAAATTTTGAAAATTAAAATAAGCACGAGTACTCGTAAATTAATTGAAATTGTTAAAATTAGATAGTGAAATTTGATTTGTTTAAATTAACTAGAAGTCAATTAAATTTTAAATTGAAAATAATTAAATTCAAATGATTAATTGAAAATTCAACTTAATTAAATTTTGTTTTGAAATAATATTAACGGTTCACGCACAATAAATTAAATGTAGAAAAGAGAGAAATTTCATGAAAATTTACATTTCAGTTCAAAAGGACTTCACACTTTTGATGAGGACAATTTATGTCAATTTCGAATTGTCTAAGGAATACCTGGATACGGATTTTTACATCAAGGCAACGTCAACTAGGGTCATTTCGAGTAAGTCAGGAGATAAAGTCTTTGTGTATTCTTGAAGTACACTGACACCAGCAAAGGAAGCCACCCTAACATCTATGCTTGAATTTTATGACTCTATTGACGCGCTTCTTGTTTACCATATCTAGGTTCCTAAAAAGAAAGAATTAGATAAGAAAGAATATTTAGAAAAGTGAGTTTAAAACTTAGAAGGAGAGATAGACAATATGAAAAAGAAAATGGCAGGACTCCAGGAGGAGAATTCCAGGCTCAAGGAAACCGTGCAGAGACGAGGAGAAAAGTCAAAAGACTACATAAACAAATGGGTCGATGGATTTGTGTCTGACTTTGTAAAGCACAAGAACAAGACCACAAATATAATATCAGAAGTAGAACAACAATTGAGATCAATTAGATAAGAGGTGAGAAATGATTTAAGTCTACATGAATCTAACCAAAATAACACCTAAATTAATAATTTTGAAAAGAATAATATTCGACAATTAATTCAATTAGAATTTGACAAAAATTTAATGACACTTTTAATAAAGGAAATATCCTTTTGAACGCGACTCAAGGTAACCGTACAAATTCGTTTGTTAAAGGAGAGTATAAATTGACTAGTACAATGAAATTAAACTTATTTTGATACATTTAACCGGTGAATTGGGAGCATTAGACTTATTGTATGTTGTGAATTCGACTATAAAACTAGAGCGTGATCTAGACGAAGAAAAAGGAACTGAACGGAGGAATGAACTGAGGGTTCGAGATATTGTGGTGTATGGAGCTGATGCAAATTGTCGTACAGGGTTGCTGCAAATAATGGATCCAACGGAATTGTTAAGTAAAATGAAAGAAATTAGAACGAGTGAAGCAAATTTAAGTACTATGATGGTTAAACAAAAATTTTACTTAATTAGATATCAACCTAATAAAAAAAAGGAACAATATTCTGGGATTGTTTTGCAGCATTAATTAGATTGCATGACAATATTCCAGGTGCAATCAAGATAAACGATGCAGATAAAAGAGATTTTTTTTTTTCTATAATACGATCAGTAAAAATGTACCTCAAATGCAACAAACTAACTTTTTGCATAAACATAACACGGGAAAGGATTTTGATTACGAACAAATGAAAAATTATATTTTACAGTGAGATGCGATGAACTTGATGGACAGAAGGAGATAAGTTTCCAGGACAAGGGAAGAAGGAGCTGCTGCCACACACACAACTCAAAAGAACCGGTGCTTTGAATGTGGCGTCCTAGGGCATCATGCTTACGAGTACCGCAACGAGAGCTTGATGTGCTACAAATGTAGAAGGTGCGAAGGACACACCGCAGTCAATTGCCCTTACAATAAAGATAAGCCAGATGGACGAAACGATAAAAGGTATGATAGTAGAATATTTAGACGGGGTAATCATAATTATAAAAACTCTAGTAGATTGAACAAGAAACGTAAAAGTAATAAAAAAAATCAGACAATTTTGATGAGAGGCGACGTAGGTTGGATCAAGACAGGACAGACCATCGTTGTGAAAATGGAGGTCAGCTGATTCAGGAGTATCACAGCATATGTCAAACTCGCAATTAATTTTTAAAAAACATTAAATACAGAGCAGCGATCAGAAATTAGATGCGCAAATAAAATAAATCCGCGAATATAGAATCAGAGGGAGTTGGTGATATAGAATTAATATTAATAGACGGAAAGGAAATAAAATTAGAAAATGTAATTTATGCAGAATCCTTAGCTGAAAATTTGTTGTCGTTAAGGAAGTTTATAGATCAAGGACTTGGTATTTACTTCGACAGTCAGAAAATAGAAATTTTAGATCCACGTTCCAATGAAATATTTTTATTAGGAATTTATAACAAACCTTTCTGGATCATTGAATTCCTACTTAACGATAAAGCTAACAATAAGATGAACAACTCTGCAAATATAATCGCTTATATAGCAAATAATAAATATAAATACGTAACTAGAAGTGTTACTAAGAAACTAGAAAACAGAGGGAGAGAGATACCAGCTGATGACGAAGGAGATATCTTTCAAACTACTGATGCCAATAAAACAACTAGTGATAGGAAGTTCACTACGGAAATATTATCAGAAGAGAAAGACTCAGGTAAAATAGATGAGAATGCAGATAACTATCATGAAAAAGGCAATCCAGCCGATCTCCAGCATATAAGACTAGGTCTTGCTTCACTGGAGTATCTTAAAAAAGTTCAAAAACAAAAACTTAGATTTGAAGGAGCTTAAAGGAATTCAATCTGATAAGGAAATATTAAACTGTGAAATTTGTCATTTTTCAGGGTTCAACAGACTGCCCTTCTCAACGAGAAAACGAGCGATGGCTCCGTTGCAAATAGTACACAGTGATACAATGGGACCACTTAGTCCAAAAAGCTATCCAAAAGGCTATCGCTTTATAGTAGTGTTTGTTAATGATTTTTCTAGATTAGCTATGGCATATCCAGTTAGAAGTGGGTCTGAAGCGGAAGAGTGTCTGGATTCATTTATTATCAGCACGAGAGGCTTAATTGGAAGTGACGCAAAATTTTGCTATTTAAGATGCAATCAAGGAACAGAACTCACCGGAGGTAGCACCACAAATATATTGAAATTGGAGCAGAATTACAGATAGCTAGTCCTGACACTCCTCAACACAATGGAGTGACAGAACGCTTTAACCAAATTATTTAAAAGGAGGTTAGAGATCTTATTTTTGTTTCATGAGTTCCAGAAAATATGTGGGATCTAGCGTTAAAAGCAGCTGTACATGTTTACAATCGCACGCCTCACAAGTCCAATGATTTGGTTGCTCCTTAAACAAAACTTAATTCAGAGGCTAAAATCAACTTAGTACGGTTAAAACGATTTAGATGCGCTGCTTACATTAAAATCCAAAGGAAAGCGAGTCCAAAATTTAGTCCACTAGAAAAACGAGTTATTCTTATTGGTTGTACGGACACAGGATACATCTTTATTGATCCCAAAGAAAGAAAGTATCATAAAAGTCGAGATGTGAAGTTCGATGAGTCAAAAGTATTTAGAGACATTCATGCTAAAAATAAATTAACAGAATGGCCTAGTCCATCAAAAATTAACCACGAAACTTGGTTTACACAGCAAAATGAAAAGGAGAATGAACAAGAAAACAAGCAGAAATAGAGGGAGAACGAAAACGAAAAAGAGGCAGACCAAGAAAAGAAAAATTAGAGGAAGAAATTCATCATGTTTTTCAAGCACATCTACATCGTGATCCAGCTTCATACAGAGAAGCGATGGCCTCATTTGACAATGAAAATTGGAATGAAGCATTTAAAGCAGAATTAAACTCTATGGACAAAAATAATGTCTGGAAAATAGTAAAAAGGCCGACTTCAACTGATGGTAAAAGAAGCAACATTGTAGATTCTAGATGGGTTTTCAAACGCAAAATAGAATCGAGTGGTGAAATAAAATTTTAAGCATGACTAGTAATTCGAGGATTTAAGGATAAAAATTTATACGATTTAAGCGAAACATATGCACCAGTTTCAAGAATGCAAATAATTAGAGCATGTCTTGCTATTATAAATAAATATGACCTAGATGTGTGCCAGCTTATCGTGAAAACTGCATTCTTGAATGGTACTATTGATTAGGAAACTTATGGAAATACCGGATGGAGAAACAGTCACAAATGAGGTGAAAGAACAAAGTTTGTAGAATAGAAAAAGTCCTATATTGACTTAAGATTAGTCCAATGAGATGGAACGAGCGCTTTGTTCAGACAGCAAACAAAATTGTATTAACAACGCATGAAATTAAACCATGGACGGATGGTGATAAGTTCTTAATATTATTATTATATGTAAATCACATGCTTATAGTTAGCAATGATGTAAGAAAATTAGTAGAGATAAAGTTAAAATTGATGCAAAAATTTGAAATGAAGGATCTAGGTGAGCCAAAGAATTTTTAGGAATTAAATTAGAACAAGATAAGCGAAACAAACCCCAACATTAACTCTTGAAGAGTGTATTGCTGATTTGCTGAGAAGATTGGGTTTTTCAGGGATCGGACCACGACGAACGCCTATGGTTGCTAACCGGGTCAAATAGAATTAGAAGAGAGAGAGAGAAGACAGTCGAGATGAAGGGTCAGATCGGCTGACTATGGAAAGTGTACCATATCGTAAAGCAGTAGGTTCTATGTTGTGCCTGGGGGGTTATTCACTAACTTTTTAACGATAACGATTGACTTAACGTTTCGACGTCGAAAAGCGTTAAGGACTCTACTCTTTCAAGTAATCGATAAACACATATGAAAAAATGTTTTAGTTTATTATTAAATCTTTTACAACAGACATTTACAACATAAATATTCAAAATTAAAATAATTTCAAATAATTATTACATCAAAATTTACATGATTACAAAAAAAATTGTTTAAGTTTTTGACATATTCGTACGCAAATAAATTATAATTATATTTATATATAACTATGTTCTGGTTTGGTTTCTGGGACTCAATGTTATTCACAACAGTTTAAATATATTTTTTTTCCCTTTTTTTTTTTTTTTTTTTACTAAAGAAATAATCATTCTTATTGGGCAATTTTTAATAATATGCTTTTCGTGAACGCGACTTAATGTTCTTTCAACCAATGAGCAATTAGATCTAAAGAAATAATATTTCTTTAGGTTATTTTATAATTTATAGGCTGTTGTGGACTTTCTTTCAAAGTACCGGAAAGTAAACTCAAATATATAGGTTTTCCGGTACTTACCAGAAAGTGTATAAATATATTTTACTTACCAGAAACTCAACTTATGTTTCTCCGCGGGTACCGGAAAATCCACAAATACATATATATATGTGTATATATATATATATATATATATATATATATATATATATATATATATAAAAATATATAAAAATATATATATATTTATATATATATGAGGGTGTCCACGTAAAGTGTACACGAAAGAAAAATAGAATTCCTCAAAACTTTGCCTACATGTTTGTTTTGGTTTCCTGAGTTTTCATGTATTTTTTCAGATCATTCTGAGTCAATACCTCTGGGATACAGGAGCTCGAACGAACATTTTGAGACCTCACACGTCTCAATCGGTCAAAACAAATTCTGGCTGTGATGGTGATCCGCTTGACGTGAAATGTCATATTTATATATATATATAGCGCTCCTTCAAATCGTATTGTCTCTGATAGTCGCACAACAAATATCATAAAAATTAAATTTGATGCAAAATTTTAAATTTTTATTTTTTTCAAATAATGATTAGGAAAAAATTTAAACGGAAACCGAAAGAGTTTTCAAAAATCTAATATTCATTACAAATGTTTTTCCTGTAATATGCCTTTTCAATAAAGTTACAAGTGATCGTATATATTGTTAAGCATGTATACAATTAAATTCAAATCAAAATTATTCAAATAATTCAAATATTATTTCTTCAAATTTCTTAAAAAACTAAAGTTTATTCCTAAGAAAATAATGATAATATATATAATAATATGTCAAACATATACATCAACAATTATAATTGTTGATGAAATTTTCATTGTTGATGTTTCAATAGTTTATAACTTTATTAAAAAGCATCAGAACAAAAAAATCATCAGAGTTAAATCTTTTATTTTTTTAAATTCTCTTCATTTCTGTTTGAATTTTTTAGTAATGATTAAAAAATATACAATTTAAAAAAATTTTTTAATTCGAAATTCTCACAAATTTTAAAAGAGGATGGAAATAGAATGAAATTTTATTCACTTTAATCTACTTTTTTATTCTTTTTTTGTGTGACAAGTAGAACAAGAGATAATACTATTTGAAAGAGTGATTTTCATCTAAATTTTTTTTTGTGAATTGCGGACGATAGACTGAGGTTAGTTGTCAGTAGCGGAGCGTAGACAAATCGCACTGATTAGACCTAAAGTGTAGAATAATCTTATGAATATTTTCCATCATTGATTAATTGAAATTGCTGGTAGATATACTAAACAGCTAAATTCTAATATTTTAACATGCTCACAGTAAAGTTATTAATTTTCAAACGATTTGTATTTGGTGCTCGATTCAAAGTTTCAAGAAAAACATCGACTAAACTATAGTTTAGAACTGCAATTATAATTCACATACGCACTGTGCATTTTTTTAATATTTTTAAAAAACTATGAAAAAAATCATTAATTATATTTTTGACTATTATTGAGTTAAGTTTTAAATTTGCGTAAAAAAGATTATTATAATATGCAATTCCCATATTGAACATAATAATTATCATATACTACTATAAGCTTTTATTATATACTATGATTATCTTAAATATTTAGTTGAATATTCAACTATTTTCATTTCTGTTACTGTTTTTTATATGAATCGAATTAAGCTTTTTATATTTAAAATATATTATGATGTACAAATATAATAAAAATAATTAATTTTATTAAAATTAATAAAAGATGCTAATTTTTCAACGTCATATTTTTGATTATTGATTAATATTGTCTTTGCTGACATAAAAATTTGTTACTTGTTTCAAGTAATTGACCCTTGTAGTATATGTATGATATATGATACTATTTGTGCTGTATGAAATAGTTAAGAGTTCTTTACGTTTTTAACCTATGATTTGACAATATTACAAAGGTTTGTAATCGTCATTAGTAATAATCGATTTACCATATTTTTTATGATAGTAAAGATTTTTGTTAAATGCATAAATCTTTATTTTCCATTTTTTTATAACATGATAAGATACAGCTTTATGAATTTTGAAAATAAATTATTTTGCATAATTTTGGCTAAATAAGTTGCAAATGTATTTAGGAAGCCTTCTCTTAACTCAGAACTCGTACTCTTCTACTTCATGAGTTACAAATTTTTATTGGGTAAACATATATTTTTCATAAAGTTTTTTCTTATTAAATCATTAAAAAATTTTTAATAAATTATTTCTGTATTCATTATCATTATATGCTTATTATTTAAACAATTCCTGCATGCTTCTAAGTAGCTTAGTAAGTTGCAAATGTATTTAGAGGGCCTTCTCTTTACCCAGAACTACCATTATTCTACTTCATGAGTTGATAATTTGTTGTGCGTATACATATTTATTTGATATAAAATATATTTTTAAGCAAAGCGTGATGAAAAATTGTTCATTCTATGAGAAACAATGCTGTCACTAAACCAAAAAAAGTATTAACTTCTGTCGGACAGTCTACACGACTGCCGCACCTGTTTTTTTTTTTTTTTAAATCCAACGAATATATATGAGATCTCATATGCGATCGCATATGGAATTTGACTTGAGAGCTCATATAATATTTTCAGTAGGGATGTGTTTTTTAATATTGGCCATTCGAGGAATACTGCTGCAGAAGATCTACATTTCAAATAATTATTTTTCATTCGTAGAGAATATGACTGATTCCAATAATATTCTATGTCTTTAATTACATCAATTTTGTAACCATGCTTTACTGGCAGATGCTGATCTTTGGTGTTCTGAAATAAAATAAAATAAATTAAATTAGATCGATATTTCATTAAATATTTGCTTAAAAAAATCATGTGTAAAAAATTAGTGCGTATTTAAAGTTAATAAAAATAAAGTATTTAATTTTACTTTTTAAAGAATGTATAAACTATTAGCAATAAACACATTTTTATTTGTCCATTTATAATTAAAATTAAACATTTAGCGTGTGTATTGGTTTAATTTTGTATTGCAAATATTTTAATAATAATTTGTTAATTATAATCATTTATTAAATGTAAGAATAAAGTATATTATATTTAAATCTCACCATCGTTAATTTCAATCATCAAATCAATGGAAATATCTAAGCTATCAGCTGCATACAACATGAACAGATAAATGTCTTACCATTTCTGTACATATCTATTAGCTTTTCATTTGCTAAAATAGATTCATCTACATTAGATTCTTTCTTTCGTAGAGGACGAACGTAATAAGTTTCTTCACATTCATTCCTAAATAAATCTATTATTTAAGTTGCAATAAAATCATGATCTATATTTTCTAAATGCCTACAAAAATAAAATTATTTAGCATAGAAAGAGTTCTATATTATATCTTAAAGGATGAAAAAAAATCTAGAATAAAAATTAAAAATTACAGATTCTCAAAGTTTAAAAAGTGTAGTGTGATGATCAAATATAGTTTAGATTGGCACTTTATGTCCAGTTGTTGATGTGTACTATAATATTTTTAAATTGCTTTTCCAAATGGATGGGAAGATAAGCAATTTTGTAAATCAAACACAAGCACTTCTGATGTTGTCACTAATTGAAGAGCGGTAACTGAAATAAGAGTATTATTTAGCCCAACACTATATTCTCCTTCGCTTATAGTATTAATTTCTTCTGTGACAACTTGTGCAACATTAAACGATATCACGTGTAGAAATTTCATTGAATAATCGTATGTTTAAGTCTGATTCATACTCGATTTTCGTAAGATTTAAGTATATACGGAATTCGGACATGAATCGCATATGATCTCCTTTACTTTTCCGTATTTTATCTTTGACGTGAGGGTAATCAATGATTTTCATATTCGAATCAAATCGGTTAGTCGGATATTTTTCTTAGTTGACTAGTGATACGATTTACGGATACGAATCTAACATGATTTTCGAAGATAATACGTACTTCGGCTGATTCACAAAATAATAGCGTTGTTGTCGCTCGATTTATATTAGGAAAACGTACATGGGTAATGTTTAAAAAAACATAACCAACGAAAATAAAAACAACAATATAGAGTGTTTGATAATCATCGATGATAATAAATCATTGAATGAAAAAGATAAAAAAACAAATTATAATAATCAAAAAAAATATCAACTGATACAAAATGAAATTATAAATTTAAATATATCAGAATACGAAAAAAATGAGTAAGATGATAATTTAGAATTATTTAGTGAATTTGAAAATGATGAATCATACGGCACTGATATAGAAGCTATCAATATTCCTGAAGAAATTAACAAAATTCGAAACTGGGTGTTAGAAAATAATATTGAACAAAATAAACTTGAAAAATTACTAATTTTTTTGAAAAAACGTTTATTACCTCAATTACCAATGAGAGCAAAAACATTTTTAGAAATGACAGGAAATTTTCCAATTAAAACTCAGCTAGGAGAAAAAAGCAATACAAGCGAATATATATATTTTGGATTTAAAGAAAAAATTAAAAATAACGTGAACTCCTTATTGCACAAAAATAATCAAATTCTCTTTATGTTTAGTATTGACGGTCTGTCATTGTATAAATCATCAAATAAACAATTATGGCCAATATTGTGCAAAACTTCTGCAAAGAAGATGTTTATAAGCCCTTTGCGGTAGGTTTATATTGTGAAGAAGGTAAACCTTCAAAAGCAGAAAGCTATTTGATGGAATTTGTAAATGATTCAAATGAAATTTTAAAAGATGGAGTTAAAATAAATAATACACAGTATAATGTTTACATAAAATGTTTAATCTGTGACACTCCAGCTCGTTGTTTTTTAAAATGTGTGAAAAACCATGGAGGTTATTCACACATTTTGAATTTTTATTCTGCATGTGAACGCTGTTCAGTCAGAGGTGTTCGATTAGATAACCAAATGATTTATCCAGAAAGTAATGCATCAATTAGAACAGACGAAACTTTTCAATCAAGAATTGATGAAGAACATCATACAGGTGTTTCAACTTTATCAAAAATACAGCCCAAAATAGATATTGTTAATTCATTTGTTTTAGATTCAATGCATTTAGGTTTTAATAGCATAATGTTAAAATTAATGTAAGATTATTAGAAAAATGGGAACCGATCAGTTCGTTGTAGCCCAAAAAATATTAAAGAATTATCACGTAGATTATTGTACATGAAAAATTATATTTCAATAGAGTTTTAGAGAAAAATTAGATCTGCTAAATGGAAAGCCACAGAACTTAGATTTTTTTTACTATGCTGTGGACCCATAGTAATGAAAGATTTGTTGAGAACAGATGAACTTTATAAGGATTTTTTATTTCTTCACGTAGCGTTTAAAAAATTACAAAATGATGATTTTTATGAAACGTTTGAGACAGCCAAAATGTATTTAATACAATTTTTTAAAGCTTCAGCTATTTTGTATGGCCATCAATCATTAATAATGAACTAGCAAAATTTACCTCGCTCCTAATGTCGCTCGGTCGCATTTTCAAATATTATATTATCATATATAAATTTGCTAATTTCCTTGACAATAGTATTTCAATATAAAATAAGTATTTAATTTTTTTTTGAACTTCCTATCCTATATTATATTAAAGTGAAACCACTTTTTTTCCGTTTCTCCGGTTCTCCGGTTTTCCACATTTCTTAAATGTGTCTAATCTTTTGGTAATAAGAGTAGCAATTTTTTATTGGGCCCTATATAATTAGTCCTCATTAGTCATAAGCATCTTTTTGGGTCATATTTTTTTGGTCTTATATTTTTTTGGGCCCAATATTTTTTTGGGCCTTATATTTTCTTGCACCCTATATTTTTTTGGGCCTAGAATTTTTTCGGACTCTGTATTTTTTGGGCCTTATATTTTTTGGGTCTCATATCTTCTTTTGACTTTATATTTTCTTGGGCTCTATATTTTTTGGGCCCAATATTTTTTCGATTCTTATATATTATTGGGCTCTATATTTTTTTAGGACTAATATTTTTTTAGGCCCAATATTTTTTCGACATTAATATTTTCTTGGGTTTTATAATTTTTTTATGTACTATATTTAGTTTAGCTCTATTTTTTTGGGCCTTATATTTTCTTACACCCCAGATTTTTTTAGGCCCCAGATTTTTTTAGGCCCAATATTTTTCTGGGCCCAATATGTTTTTGGTCTCTTTAGTTTTTTGGGCTCTATATTTTTTGGGTCTTATGTTTTTTTAGGCCCCATATTTTTTTGACTTCATATTTTCTTGGGCTCTATATTTTATGGGCCCAATATTTTTTCGATTCTTATATATTATCGGGCTCTATATTTTTTCAAATTTATATTTTCATGGGTTCTATAATTTTTTTGGGTCCTATATTTTATTTAGCTCTATTTTTTCTGAGCCTTATATTTTTTAGGCTCTACATTTTTTTGAGTCTTATTTTTTTTGGGCCTCATTATTTTCGGCCTCTTATTTCTTGGCTTCCATATCTTTTTTGGTCCTATATTTCTCTAGGCCTAATATTTTTTTGGACCTACTTTTTTTCAAGTCCTATTTTTTTTGGGCCTCATTTTGTTGGGCCTCTAATTTTTTTGGGCTTTTTATTTTTCTGGGCCTTATTGTTTTTTAACTTTTTTTTGGGTTTTCATTTTTTTAATCTTATATTTTCTTGGGCGCAATATTTTTTTTATTATTATATTTTCTTGGTCTCTATATTTTTTGGGTCCAATATTTGTCTGATTCTTTTATTTTTTTTATCCCAATATTTTTTTTTCTTATTTTACTTGAGCTCTATATTTTTTGATTCTTATATTTTCTTGAGCTCTATATTTTTTGGCTCAATATTTCTTTAAATCTTATTTTTTTTATTCTTATGTATTCTTGGCTCTATATTTTTCTGAGCCTAATATTTTTTGGACTTTTATATTTACTTTGGCTCTATATTTTGAGCTCTGAATTCTGCAATGATAAACTAAATTAAACTCAATTTTCAATAATGTTCATACGGCTTCCATGTCGTACAATTGGTAATGTTTGCCTGCCATCTCCTGATGCAAATACAGTTTTACCACCAAAAGGTTGGTTCACATCGCATAAATCTTAAAAAAGACGATTAACTGCTTCAAAAGCAAATTTTGAAGTCATGGATATTTTATCCAAAATAATTATTTGTGTTCCCTTTGTTTGCTTTCTGCAGAATTAGGCTTAACATTACAAGTTGTACAATCTGTTATATTTAAGAGGACGTTGTATCTCTCTATCCTTTTCTAATAAAAAATTGTAGGTTTTTGGAAAAACTAGTAGTTATTACTAGAAATCAATAGTTGTCCGCAACTCGTACAGTAAAAAACAATATTTTTTCTACTAAGAACAAATTAATTCTCTAGTCTCACTCATGATTTTGTAAGTATGTCAAACTTTTTTTGAAAACGAAGCATCAAAATTAATTTCATTATTAATTAATTAATTTACTCCAGCGGCCTCTTAACGGTAGTTTAAATGTTGTATGCACGGTTTTTCCATCGACTAATGAATTTGCTGCTATAGCTGTCCAAGCTACACATAAATAATATATAGTATGATATTTAAAATAAACTATTAAAACGTTAAGTAAATAACTTTGTTCACTTCCACCTGGTCCATCTATAAAAATATATTTTTCTTTACTTTGGTTGTTTGAACTTTTTATAGATGAGTTAAATATTTGCCTTTTTTTATCATTTAAAGAATCTATTTACATTTCTAATTCATTAAGAATATTATTATTATGATTTAAAATTGTTTGATTATTATCTTCTTCTATAAATGTGCTTATGTTAGGTAAATTGAAATCATTCAAAGAAAATCCATTGACTTGTAAATTATTTTTAATAACATTCAATGCAAGATTTTCACCTATATTTTTTCGTATTAAGGATGGTATAACTTATCTTTATATTTTTCATATGAATTTCGTGAATTTATAGAATTATAAAAAACGCAAATGAAAGCGAATAATTCATACAGAATATAAAGGAATTCTGTTGAAGATGCTTCTTCCAAACATCCATCTTATTCTTTATCTTTAATAATTGATTGTTTTGCCTTCACTGCCTCATAAAACGAATTGTATACCACATCACTTTTTCAGTTTTTCATCAAATGTATAAAAATTTGGTATCTCTGAATACAAGTGATTTCGTGCTTCAAAATCTTCTCTATTTAATTCAAAAGATGCTGTTAAAAGATGTTGCTTCCACATTTTTTTTGCATGATCATTTATTCTTTTCCTTCTTTAAAAAATACGTTTTGTTGATTTTCTTCATGAACGCTTAGACGTTTTATAGTATGTGAAATAAAATTTAAAGGATATTCTCATAACCTGTGCATTACTTGAGGTGGACATGAATATCGTGTATTAATGTATTGTTGAGTTTCGTCATATTCATGTTCAACATTTCTACGATTGAAATTTTGAAAAGTGTTTTTATTTTCTGATTGAAAATCCACATTTACTTGATGTATTTTAATGTATGCAGAATCATGACCTTTATAACAGTATTTAAATAAATATTTAATGCAGTGACAGTGAAACAAACTTCTATGTGTATGTGTGCATTAAGTTTCAATAATAAGTAAGGATTATAAGGGACAATAAATCCATTATCTGTGATTCTTCCTGTAAATTTATTTTTGAGAATTATTTTGACGCTATCATTTTTACGTTTGTATAGTAAATATCCATAGGATTTAAATGTTGTTGTATTATTAAATTTTCTTGAAAAATTTTCAGTACATTGTTTCGTATTTTACCATTCACGAACAATTTATATTTTGCATAACACAGGGACCGCGTATCATAAATTGTTTAACAATACTATGTAATTATAGATAAATATCTCTATTTGGGATTCCTGCACTTATTATTTTATCAACTTTTTTGGGAATACCAAATTTATCACTTTTATCTAAGAGTAAGTTATTACTAACATATGCATATGCGGTAATCCTCGTTTTGGAAATTCGATCGCATAACTATATTCAATACATTTTCTTAATATTCCTATTTTTATTACTAAATTTTTGAGTTCTACTTTTTGATAAAATACTTTTGTTATAATATCTGGTCTATTTATTGCATTTTCATAAATTTTCAAGTTTCCAGTTATTTCTTTTCAATGTGGGTTACAGGTCATAGTTACAAAAAGGTCAGGTTTACCACGATAATTTACAAGTGTCATTGAGTCAATGTAATTTTGTTTTAAAAATCGTGGATTTCCTGTAAAGCTTGACGGTAATATTACCATTTTTCCAATTTTTGAAGAATCTTATTTTTTTGTAATGTAAATAGTCCATAACACCTTCGTAACAATCACTTTTCAATACATTTTGGTTTTTTTCGTATTAAATATAATCTGGAAGTTTTAACGTTTTCAAACGCATCAACAATAAACTGTTGAGATAATTTTCCCAAATTAAGGAATAGATTAAATTTATTTCTAACACTAAATCTATAATTATGAAATTTCGAATTTTTAATATTAGATTTTCCAAATTTACTTTTCATATTTTGCATCCATCCAAAACCACTATTAGGATGAATGAGCGGACATGTCATAGGATCTGTATGTTTGCTAATTGTCGGTATACTAATTGGTTTACTATACTTAGAGTAAATGACAATATCACGTTCAATAGAAGGAAGATCGTCTCCTCCAACATATACTATTGCAACTCCATTACAGGGAGGTAAATTATATCTATTTTTATTCAAATTATTATTGCGGACAATAGACATAGTAACAGTTCTTGAAGGACAATAGATTTTTGCACATCACTGTGGCTCTTCTTCTTCTACTTTAAGCATCTCTTTATAGGCTTTAGCATAAGGGTTAATGTTTCTTATCAAAATATCTAAATTTTTCAATAATGTTAAATTTATATTAAACTTATTTCGTTCAATCGTTGCCATTTCATTATCTTAAATATATAATTAACCATATTTAGGTGCTTAATCTTTATTAGGATGTAACGCATATACATCATGGTAAATTTGTACACTACTTGTGGTCCTTTACCCGGCAATGTATCAAAATTGACACTATAATTTGCGAATGTTGAAGCATCATTGTACAACCCTTCGAGCATATACTACTGGAGAAAGCCTCCGAATGTCAGAAAGCGTGACAAGGTGAAGAGAGAGAAAGCCTCTATTTTGGTACGTGCTGTCTCTCTCTAGCCTGATTTGATTGGCTGCTACTGTTTCCCACCAAGAAAGTGAGAGAGAGATAGCACGTACCAAAATAGAGGCTTTTTCTCTCTTTGCCTTGTAACGTAGTTAATAGTTGGGAAGCTTCCTCCAGTAGTATATGCTCGAAGGTACAACCTAACATCTCGTCAAAAATCAATAATTTCTTTCGTTAATTCAGTTGCTAAAAACTTTAATTGTTCTGGGTAAGGAGGATTTTCTAACAATTCTACTTCACCTTTATGACAACAATTGAAGAAATCGTTACTTTTAGTATATTCGAAAGCAAAATGTTTTGCATCACAATAAACACATGTATTTGTCATGGAACCAATGTTATTTTCAGATATGAGATTTTCATCGAAATATATATTTGCCAAACAACTAATCAGTTTCGAATTTATTTTTTCATTTAATTTCTTCAATTATTTTATTACTTTGTCCTTTATTGTTTATCAATAACTTACTTTAATACAATATTATGATTGTTATTATAATTATTATTATTGTAATTTTCATTATAATTATTGTCTTTATGTTTCAATCGTTTACACTTAATGAATAATATCTTTAATTGATAAGAATCATATTTATGTTTTCGCTTTTTTTAATCTATTGGTTTATTTATTGTAGTATCATTATTAACATGTTTACTGTCATAAATTTCTATTTGTTTACACCTTGTGCGTAATTCTTTTGATTGGTAGCAATCATTTTTTACTTGTGTTTTCTTAATGATATCGGCATTTTCCGATTTTCGATTTTTAATTTGTACCATTCTCTCATATTCATTATATTGTTTACTGCTAACTTTTCTATAAGTATCTTTTTTACGTAATTTTTCTTTTTTATGCAATTTTTTCAATTTATTAGTATCTCTATTTTTCATTGATTTTATTTTTTATAACTTAATATTTTCAATTTTTTTTATATCCATTTAGTTGTTCTTCTTTCATTTTTATGCAAGCTTCTTTCATTTTCTTACGTGTAGCTTCATCTGTACGTATTTGTTTCATTTTATCAGTACCCTTTTTATCTTTGATTTCATTTTTGTTATTTTAGTATTTTTCAATTTTTCTTCATATTATTTTTGTTTTTTTTCTTTAATTTTAATGTAAGCTTCTTTCTTACGTAAAGCCTCATTCGCACGTATTCGTTCCAATTTATCAGTACTTATCTTTTCCTTGAATTTTAATTTTGTTATCTTAGTATTTCCTCATTTCTCTTCATATTTATCTAGAATTTTTTCTCTGAAAATTATATAAGCTTCTTTTTTACGTGAAGCCTCGTTTGCACGCATTTGTTTCAATTTATCAATAGTCATTTTTTCTTTGAATTTCAATTTTGTTATCTTATTATTTTCTAATTTCTCTTCATATTTATCTAGAATTTTTTCTTTGGAAATTATATAAGCTTCTTTCTTACGTGAAGCCTCATTTGCACGCATTTGTTCCAATTTATCAATAGTCATTTTTTCCTTGAATTTCAATTTTTTATCTTAGTATTTTCTAATTTTTCTTTATATTTTTCTGGTTGTTTTTCTTCAATTTTTATTAAAGCTTCTTCCTTACGTAAAGCCTCATTCGCACGTATTTGTTCTAATGTATTAGTACTCATTGTTTCCTTGAATTGCCGTTTTGTTATCTTAGTATTTTTTAATTTTTCTTCATATTTTTTCGGTTGTTTTTCTTTAACCTTCAGGCGGCCGGCATGACCCCTTTCGGGGTCATCTGATGTTGGCCACTTATCAAGTCATACTTTGTAAAAAATTTCCATACTAAACTTTCAAAAATATCTAGTGATAAGTGGCCAACATCAGATGACCCCGAAAGGGGCCACCTCGGCGGTCTGAAGGTTAATTTTTATATAAGCTTCTTTCTTGCGTAAAGCCTCATTCACACGTATCTGTTCCAGTTTATCATAGTCATTGTTTCCTTGAATTGCTGTTTTGTTATCTTAGTATTTTTTAATTTCTGTTTATATTTATTTAGTTGTCCTTTTTTCATTTTCATGTGAGCTTTTTTCTAACGTAAAGCTTCTTGAACACGTCTTCGTTCCAATTTATCATTACTTTTTTTTTTCTTGCATTTTCATAATAATGTCTTTTTCTGAAATTTTTTTATATTCATGTGATTGTTTTGTTACCATTTTCCTATTAAGAGGAGGTCGAGTATATCTGTCCTTTTCTAACCAAAGAATTGATTTTTTCACAAAAATTAATAATCGTAGCAAAAAATTAGAAGAAAGCCTATATATATATTTATGTCCTCGTAGGCCGTATTCGTGTCAGTATGTAAAGAGCATGCTAAATTTGTATTGGCATCGCATATGTCTCAGACACGCTTCTCGACTCTTTACAAGCTTTATATGTCCTCCTGAGACATATTGAGACTCAATATGTCTCAGGAGAAATCAATATGACATCGCCGATCCTACTATGTTTTGTTCAATATGTCAAAGAGCAATCATATTGAACGTAGGTTAGTGAAAAAAAAATGACTCGCGCTTCGACAGCAGCTATACTCATTACAAAATGTCAATCTAAGAAACAAAAGAAAAAATCAATTGAATTAAAATTTAATTTTTAAATTATTGGGAAAAACATTAATATTTTCAACTAATAAGTTATAGTTCCTCATACGGCCTACTTCGGACATAAAATCATCTATGTCCTTTGGCCGTTTATTCAGGTGGAATCTGAATCTCGAACAATGTTTGCCGCTTGAACAGAAATCTACCTCGGGCGCGCTTCACGCGCCCTCGGTAATTTCAGCTCAAGCGACAAGCATTGTCCTCGATTCATATTCCACCTGAATACGGCCAAAGGACATATATAACTAATATATCTGTCTATATATATATATATCGACGCCCCGTACGAAGAAAAGCACCGTTCAGAAATTCAAATGCAAATTAACATTGGGATTTCTGAACGGTGCTTTTCTTCGTACGGGGCGTCGATATATATATTTATTAATTAAAAAAAGTTTATTGTAAAAAGAACTGAAATGAAAATTATTTTGAGTTATTTCTGATAATGGTATTCTTCAATTTATTTATAGTTATTTACGGATATTTGCAGTATCTACATTTAAAAAATGTATGAATGATTATAAACAATCATTATTTATCTCCAGCCTAACGCTTTTTCATTTTTATTTACAGTTTTTAGTATTTTTTTATAATCATTTGTTTATTCACAGTATTATTCTACTTAAAAAAAATAATTTTCATACAAGGTGATGGAATATTTAACCATAAGATAATATATATATATATATATATATATATATGTTGCATATCACAAGAAAATTCACACATCAAAACTGATTCTCTAATGTGAAGAATAAAAAATTAAATTATTAGAATCTTGAAATTTTGATATGGGAATACTTTTTATAACCAACTTTTTAATAACTTTGAAAAATGATAAATTTTTCAATTAACTTGTGATATTGAATGCAAATTAAATTTATTTTTAACATGAAGATAATTATTCAAGTTGGAAAAGTATTTAATGAAATAATATAACTATTTATGAGTTATTACTTAAGGAGGTACCTTCGTCCACCACTCGAGTCAAATTTTCAATATGCTTATTTGATTAAAAGTTACTAGATATCTCTTCTCCCCAAGAATATATGTTTTGTATGGTGATTTTCACATACTCGATAGAATTAGCATCAATATAAAAAAAAAGAAGTAATTTTTATTTAAAACTAAAAAATCAAAATTAATTAAAGTGCTGAGATCATCATCTTTACTGTCCAAATCATTTACATGCTCTTTTTACGAAATTTGAAAATTTGAGGTTATGGAGTGTTTTTGCCACCGTTCGCTATGAACGATGAAAGTAACTAGATTCGTACATAAATGAATAATTTATTCATTTATATTTCCGTGTAAAAGTAATGAAAGTTTCTGAAAATTATTTTATAAGTTGCCAGTAATTTATCCTCAAAGAATTTCATTTTATTCTGTTTTGTAAATTTTAAGATCAACTACAATATTAATGTTTCCCCATAATAACCAATGTTATATAATTATTCTAATTTCTCATTAACAAGATAAAGAATCTTCATGAAATTTTATATGTGCATTTGAGACGTAAAAACAAACAATTTTGCATAGTTTCGACCAAATCTGTTTTGTCATACTAAAGCGAAGGTACCTCCTTAATAATAATTTTTTAAACTTTTTATTCATAGTTTAAAATAATATTAAATATATGATTATCATTTTCATAGTTTTTATAAAATATCATGTAAATTTTATAAGTATATATTATTTAAGGTGATGTAAAATGGACAGTACACTTGCGCCGATAAATATCGACTATATTTCCATTGTAATTTTAAATTTCGAATAAAGAGATGCATTGACATATAATATGTATCACGAAGATTATTTGGTTAAATTTTAAAATAAATCTATTCATTAGTTATTGAGGAGTTTGGGTTCCAATATTATTTACTAATATTTTTCTATTTGGAATCAGAAATCTAAATATCTTGAAAACTAATGATTAGAATAATTTGAAAATTTAAATAAATAATCATTATGGTATATACTACACTTTGAAAAATTTTCTGGTAACTATACCAGTTCCCTGTAAATAATTACATGTTTTAGCGATGTGAAGTTACATTTTTATGTAACTTTACACCACTGAGCGTAGGTCCTACTATGATCGCGGTATGATCAACATGGCTGCCCGGTAAAAATACATGACATACGTGAACTTTCGCGACAATAGAAACACATTTTAAACACAATAACAAATATTTTATCCTTATTAATTGATTAACATAAAGTTATTAAATAATCTTTTCAAATTTCATAGTGTCATGAGTAATAAACGTTCAACGTATATTTTTTATTAAATTATATCGAATGTAGGTTAAAAACGATGGATTATGTAATTTTACCGGTTTTCATGTGTATTTAACATGCTCAGCAAGGGTCCCGATACTTACCATGCTCAGCGATGTAAAGTTTCGAGAAATTTTTCACTGTGTCCAAGTTAATATATTCCTTTTATAGAAATTCAGAAATAGAATGAAAAGACATCAGTTAAATATGACAGTTAATTTTTATATCTTCTTATAGTGAAATATAATCAAACTTTGACAACAAATCCAACATAATAAAATAATTGTACTTTCAATGATCATATTTAATACAAATTTTAGAGTGATATTACAGAATATTTTTTTTCCGCATTTATAGTAAGTGTTTCGCAAATAATAAGTAAATTTTCTTTTGAAATGTTTACTTTTTTAGGGGACATTTCACTTCTATCTAGACAGTTCATAAATATAAATTCATAATTATAGACATAATAAGAAAAAATTATTCATATTTCATATATTTTCCTATCTTTATAATTGACTATTAAAAAAAATTAAATATCAAATAAATAATTTTTTTAAAGTGTATTTCATAAGGATTATGCTCAAACGATATTAAGAAAAATATTTTTATATCATGTAATGATAATTTTTCAAATGAGGTAATATAATGTATTTTGAAAATTAATATGTTTCTCTTATTAAAAATATTATTGCTTTAATGAAATGAATTTTAATATATTTAATTGCTAACAACTTTCATATAAATGGCAATTCATTTAAATACAAACACGTATACAAATGGAAACGTAATTAAGGTAAATATAATTATAATATATTAAAATGCAATTTCAATATATTTAATTGTTAAAAATTTTTATATAAATGACAAATTATTTAAATACTCATACGTATACAGATGAAAATGTAATTAAGGTTAAATGTATGTTATTTATAAAAAATTGTTAACAAGTAACTTTTTGAATAATATATTTCCATGAAAACTAATTTAAATACTTTATTCTCTGATAACTGAATAAAATTTTAATTTAATAAATTTAGTCAGACAATTATAAATATATAATATTTATATAACTGTTTATCAAATAAAATTATTATTTTCTTAATATATATATTGAAAAAATAATTATTACCATTGATTATAGTTAAATAAAAATGTTTATTTTAATAATTATAGCGTTGAAATTTATTTTGATGAAAATGTTATTTGATTGACATTTACAGTATTATTTTAACTATATTTGAAAGGTTACTTGTCATTAATGCAGAAATATTTAATTATTTTAATTAATATTTTATTGATATCAAGAATTTTCTAAAAATTATAATATTTATGATATGCAAACCTTACTTGTGATACATAAACTTTGTAATATTTGTATCTTATTAAAATTTTATATTAGACGCAAAAAGGATTGTTAAGTCATTGCAAATAGTTATTTTATTATTCCGAAATATTCGAATTTGAAATCAACCAAAAATGTGTATTTTAATCTTATGGTTTTTAAATTTAAATTTCGTATTCCATATATATAAAATACATTTGTGAAGATATTTTTAGTAGAAATAAACACAGAATTAGTTTTTTGCATGTTTCACGTGAAAATTAATTTCATAATTTAAATTCATGCTTATATATGGTCTGGAAATTATAGTTAATACTCAGTTCCCAGTTCTCAGTTTATTTATATCAAATATCGTACTATCTCTGTTTTCTTATGGAAGTAGATTGAGAAATAGTCACTTGATGAAATAAAGTATACGCTTTTTTACTTTAAGCACATGTGTACATATATTTTTATATTATGTTTCATCAAATTATTTTTAATTTTGTTCAGTACTCAAAATTAATTTATTAAATTAATTAATTCTTATTTACTTGAAATTAGTCATTTATACATAATAATATAATGAAAGAAAATTCAACCGAGCGACGTTAGGAGCGAAAAACTTCAATATAATTATAACCTATCAACGTAAAACCCATTAAATTGTGTAACAATTTTCAACAGTTGATAAATATGATGTAAATCATATAATATATATATATATATATATATATATATATATCAATTTTAAATTACTAATAATTAATTTAAAACTCAAAAGTAACTCGTTTAAAACGGAATATGGAAGATAAACATGTATTGTTTTATTCCTTAAATATCACGAATTAAAGTATTAATTATTAGTAATTTTAAAGTGTTATACATTACGTAAATAATTCTATATTTAATAATTTTTAATTTTAGTAACAGGAAAAGCCGCCCGAAAAGAGATTAATAATTACATTTTCTGCGAAATATTGCCCTTGAATCGAGTAGGTGAAATATCAGTCTTAGTTCCAAAAAAGACACTAAGCATCGCAAATTTACGCTCTTACTTCTTAAAATAATAGTACCAACATTGGTCCCTAAAATTCAAGCTATAATACTACTTGAGATTATATCGCCACTCTTTTTTTAAGTACCTTAGTACATAAATTAGATATACTTGATTTAGAACCTATTTTAACAATACTTTCCTTTCTCCGTGCAGTCGTTAGTTCTAGTAAACGTCAAATACCGTTATCGATTTTTTCATGGTTCGTGATTAAAACACGTGATTAAAAAGAATAAATTCCTATTATATTTTTTATTGATTCTAATGCAATTTAGTAGAACAAATTCTGAATTCATCATAATATAATTTGTATTTAAACAATTTTTATGCACATTGTAACTTTAATTAATCTTTTTTATAAAAATATAAAAATTTAATTCAGTAGAAAACTAGAATATCAAAATTCATATGTTGCGGCAATTCTATTTTATTTTAAAATTGGCTAATTTATATATAATAATATAATATATGAAAATTCAACTAAGCGACGTTAGAAGCGAGGTATTTTTTGCTAGTTGAAAATTAAAATCATAGATTTGTTGTTCGTAGTACTAAATTTAACAATCATTTCTTAATCACTGACAAAATGATACTATCTATATGTATATGCAATAAATTTCTTTTTATCCAGTCATATTGTATGTATGAATATAAAATATGATATTTAATATGATATTTTGTTATGTGTTAGCACTTAAAAAACTGGTATTAAATTATAATTTATAATAATTATTTTTATTTTAATTAATTTTACATTTATTTTTGATAGTATATATTTTCATTGATAAGGATCTGCAAAACTATAGGTAAATTTATAAATATGAAAAAAAAATTAAAGCGAACTATGAGTGTTTCATAAAACAGAAATAAAACCATTAATTGAATATATATTTATTATTTCACACACACACATACACACACATACACATACAGACACAAACATACACACAAATACTAGATTTTACGCAATTTACCAACATAAGCTTATTCACTGCAATGAACATATACTAACGGACACCGACAAACCCACAACACACATAAAAACATACACATATATAACAATAATACGAAATGCGACACACTTTTTAGATGTCACAAACATTTTCTCGAGTACACTATCATACACGCGCACTACATATAGCGTCCTTATTAACATATATACTTATGGACAATAACGAACAAACTAATGCGCACACAGAAACATACTCAGTAGCACAAATACAAAATGACACAGTTTTTAAATGACGTGAACACTATCACTAATACACATACACGCACATACATTCACACACATACCATACATACGCACAACACACACTCATACACACTTACAAAATACATAGACCCTTAAATACACACACACACTAACATAATATATACATATACAAATACACACATAAACACGCGCACATACGCACATACACACACACGCATACACACACACACACGAACAAACCCAAAGCAACTTTTACGCAATTTATCAACACAAACTTTTTGACTGCAATGAACATATACTTACAAGGAGAGTGCATTGCATTTGTGTCTTGGATTTTCTTCTAGCTTTGGGATCTTTTTTCTTACATAAAATTATGAAAAAAGCCGTGTCCATTCGGTCCAACGCTCGATTTTTTCCGAGTTATGAGCAGTTTTGTCTGTTTTGTTAAAAAAATTGCATCTGCTTTATAATTTTACAGTTTTCGAACTACTTATACTAGAAGGTTTTTACTGATTGCATATTAAAGTTGAGACTAAAACCTTTCGATTAAAAAAAAAACGCGTCCAAAAAGCTCTAGTCGTTAAAAACTTATGAAGGGATGAAAATTGAAATGAATTTCTGACTAAAATGTTGCATTTATTTTCTATGCATTTTTTGAGCTAAATATTTGCGCTATTTTTATTCGCCCATAACTTTTTAATGACTTGAGCTTTTTGGACACGTTTTTTTTTTAATCGAAAGGTTTTAATCTCAACTTTAATATGCAATCAGTAAAAACCTTCTAGAATAAGTAGTTCAAAAACTGTAAAATTATAAAGCAGATGCAATTTTTTCAACAAAACAGACAAAACTGTTCATAACTCGGGAAAAATCGAGCGTTGGAACGAATGGACGCGGCTTTTTTCATGATTTTATGTAAGAAAAAAGATCCCAAAGCTAGAAGAAAATCCAAGACCCAAATGCAATGCACTCTCCTTGTTAGTGGCACCGATAAATCCAAAAACATACACATACTGAGAATAATGAAAAACGACTCACTTTTTAGCTGACATGAACATTTTCACTAAAACTAAATCGTACAGGGACACAACATATATACACTCTTATGAACACAGACACTTATAGACACAGACAAACCAACCAATACGCACACTAAAACATACACAGCGGCACAAATACAATATGACACACTTTTTGACTAACGTTAACATTTGACTAATACACATACACACCATGCATACGCACACATATACACGCAAGGACATACACAAACATAGCATACACACACCACAAACTTACACACACTTACAGCATACATGGAAATACACACACACACACTTACATAATGCATAAACACATGAATGCATACATATACAAACGCTCAAAAACGCTAGTACACATTCACGCATAAACACACACACACACGCATACACATGCACACACACGCCCACCCAATCTTACAAAAATGAATTTATAAAAAACAATTAAGAATCCTCAAACAAAAATAAGAATTTAACATATCAACAAAATCACAACGATGATAGACGCATTCATGACCAATCGTAAATATAATGAAGATAAAGTTTTAGAAAATAGAAAATAATATTAATAGAAAAACAAACACAAAATATTAAAACGTTTAAATGAATCTTATAAAAAAAACATTTAGGAAAAAAATATGATAATTTAATTACTTCACTAAAAAATAAAAATTATTATAACAAAAACGAAGATAAATTCAAAACAAAAGAAAATCAAAATGATATAAATTATTACCAAAAAGCTAAAGATACATTGACCAATAATAATAAAAATTATATCATGCAATATAATATTGGTCATTTGAATTTTATTTGTGATTTTTGTGATGCTAGACATTTTGCATTCGAAATGTCAAGCAATAAAAAATGCACATCATGTTGTAAACAAGAAAATATAACATTAGAAGAAGACCCAGAATATCCTGAACAGTTTAAGAAATTACTCACGAGAAATTCTATAATAAGTAATAATTTTAAAAAATTCATAAGATCATATAATAACGGCTAAGCATTTAATTACTTTTATTCTGATATACCGCAACATTATGTTCTTAATCGAATACACAAAACATGGACGAAAAGAATAACAACAATGAAATCTATTCTAACAAGAATGTACTCTTTTAATCCAAAACAAAGAGAAAAATTCTTTTTAAGATTACTTCTGCTTCACGTCAAAGCTGCAATATCTCTTGAAAGCTTAGAAACTTTTAATGGAATTACATACCCAACATTCTTTAGAGCAGCAAAAGCAAGAAATTTAGTTGAAATAGATGATGAATGGGATAAATGTTTAGAAGAATCATGTAAATCTCGATTTCCAAAAGCTCTTTGTCAATTATTTAGTTACATTTGTACATTTTACAATCCAATTAATGCTCGAGAATTATATAAAAGATATAAAATCTATTTTTATCATAATACCAAAAATGAATCAACAAAAAAGTGAAGAATATGCATTAAGAAGGGGCCGAACTATCTGTCTTTGTCTAATAGCGTTTTTCATCATTTATGTAAACACTATCCGGTATAACAAGAAAAAAATAGCAGCCTTCGCTCGATATTAGTATAATAAGTAAATTTTGTAATAACAACCAAATTTTTTCACTGCGTAGTTTTTGAATAATTAGAGACTTACCAAAAAAAGATAGGTTATATTCTAGATTGCTAGTAGGTCTCTAATTATTCAAAAACTACGCAGTGAAAAAATTTGGTTGTTATTACAAAATTTACTTATTATACTAATATCTAGCGGGGGCTGCTATTTTTTTCTTGTTATACCGGATAGTGTTTACATAAATGATAAAAAACGCTATTAGACAAAGACAGATAGTTCGGCCCCTTCTTAAGCATAATTAATTATATTTTAACTAATAATGGATTCCAATTAAGTGACTTCAATTTACCTTCTTTAGAATACTATATTGAAAATAACGAAATTAAATATAGTAAGTAAATAATGTTAATAATATTTGGTCAATTATAGTCTAACAAATGCTCAAACGACTATTTTTAATACAGTAATAAATTTATTAAATACAATTATAACTTATCTAAAAATTCATTGAATCAACTATTCAGTTGTATTATGGACAGGTATAACGGCTAATTTATTACGAAACGGTGTGACAGTACATACAGCATTTAAATTACCATGGAACATATCTGAAGACACAATATGTACTATTAGTGCAAACAGCAAAATAGGTGAAAAATAAAAAATGTATCAATTATTAGCTAGGATGAAATCACAATAACATCAAAATACGCTTTTGAAGCCATCAATCGCATGTTTAAGGATGTATGTGATAATAATTACTTGTTTAAAGGGAAAACATTTATCATATTAGGGAATTTCAGACAAACATTACTAATAGTAAAACATGGGAATAGAACACAGATAGTAGAAAATCGTGTCAAAAGAAGCTATTTATAGGAACATTTTCAATGTATGTCTTCAAAAGAAAATAAACGTTTATTAGAATCGGATGATAAATTTAAAAATTGGTTACTTAATATAGGAAATGATAATTTTCATTCAAAATATGAAAAAGGGAAATAAAGTTATACAAATTCCAAAAGAAATATTGTCAGAGGGCAATCTAATTAATTAAATTTACGGGCATAATATAAATATTGAAAATTGTGACTATTACGAAAATATTATATGAGCACAGAAAAACGTAGGTGTAACAGAAATAAATAAAAAAATTTTATGAAAATAAATGAACCAGTAATAAAGTACTTGAGCATTGACTCTGCAAAAGATGTAAATGACGACAGTTTAGACGCAATTTTGCCAACAGAATTTTTTAAATTCTTTAACGCTAAAAGGTCTTAAACGCTAAAAAATCTCCGCACAGATTACAATTAAAAAAAGGAGTTATAGTAATGCTTCTAAAAAAGGTTAATTTAAATGAAGGACTATATAACGCAACCTGATAAACGAAAATAAAACAATTTACTATTATTGCACAAATATTAACAGTAAGTAAGAAAGCACTATATTTCTACTACGTATGACCTTATCAGCAAATAATTAACTGCCATTCCAGATGACAAGAAAACGATTTCCTGTAAAACTTGTTATTCAATGACTATTAATAAGTCACAAGAACAATCATTTAAAAGAGTAGAAGTGTACTTACCAATATCAATTTTCAGTCATGGGCAGTTATACGTGGCAATTCCAAGGACAACTAATAAAAAAGAATTAAAAATATTGTTAACAGAATAAATCAATAAAAGTTAAAGATGAAATGGTCTATACTAAAAACGTCATCTACAGAGAAATATTATAAAACCACAATACAAAAATTAAATATAATGAATAACAAAATAAAATCAAACATATTTAAAACTCTAATATTATAAAAAAATTAAAAATTATGAAGTACAGTTGAACGCTGTGTGGTTAAAAATCACGGCTGCTATATTTAGTTTTGTGCCATTAAAAAAACGCGATTGCTTTTTAAATACTGCGTAGTTAAAAAAATGTGGCTGCTATTGTAAGTGCTGAGATGGGGAAAAACGCTAAAGCTACTGTGAGCGATATGTAATTAGAAATTCGCGACTGCTTTTCAGAGCACTATATGGTTTAAAAAATGCAGCTGCTATTTTAAAAGCTAAAGATGAAAAACGCAACAATTATTGTAAGCGCTGTATATTTGAAAATTCATAGCAACTATTTTGAGCGCTGTGTGGTTACAAAAACGCAGCTGCTATTTTATGTGCTATGTAGTTAAAAAACACAACAACTATCGTAAGCGCTGCGTAATGACAAATTCGCGGCTATTTCAAGCACGAAGTGGTTAAAAAAACGCGGCTGCTATTGTAAGCATTGTGTAATTCAGAATTCACGGTCGCTATTTTTAGCTCTGAGACAAAGAGATAAAGACGGAAGAACGAAGACAAAGAGACGGAGACAAAGTAATAGAAAGAAGAGTCGGAGACGGAGACAGAGTCAGAGAGACCATCACGCAGAGACGGAGGCGGAGGAAAAGAGACGGAAAAAGGGAGACGGAGACAGAGTGATCGTGACGGAGAGGCGAAGACGGAGGGAAAGAAACAGAAAAAGGGAGACAGAGAGACGGAGACAAAAAGACGGAGACGGAAAGACGCTGCCGAAGGGAAGAAGACAGGAAAACGGAGACTGAGAGACAAAGACAGACAGACGGAGAGACAGAGTCGAAGAGAAGGAAACGGAAAGAAAGGAACAAAAAGGCGAAGACGGAGGGATCATGACGGAGAGACGGAAACGGAGGTACGAAGAGACGAAGTTGGAGGGATGGAGACGGAGAGACGGAGATAGAGAGATAGAGTCAGACTGACGGACTTAAAGAAACAGGGACTTACAGACTAAGACGAAAAGACAAAACGGAGAGACAGGGACATAGAGACAAGGGTGGAGAGACAGAGGCGGAGCTGGAAAGTCGGGGATGGAGAGACTGAGACAGTCAGACGGAGGCGGAGAAACGGAGACTTACAGAAGTAGAGGGAGAGATGAAAACGGTACGATAAAGATGGAGAGTCGAAAACGGAGAGCGGGAAACATTGAGACAAAGACAGACAAACAGAGAGACTGAGACGGAGAGACGGAGACAAAAACTCGGAGACGGAAAGAAAGGAACGAAAAGATGAAGACGGAGGGATTATGACGGAGAGGCGGAGACGGAGGGATGGAGAGACGGAGGGACGGAGGGACAAAGACGGAGACAGTAAGACGAGAACGGTGGGACGTAGACGGAGAGACATAACCGAAAAGACGGTGATGAAAGGACGGAGACGGAGATGGAGGGGCGGTGAGACTGAGACCGACAGACGAAGATGGAGTATCAGAAAGACTGAGACAGACAAACGAAGATGGCGAAACAAAGACAAAGGGAGGGAGACGGACAAACGGAGGCAGATAGACGGAAACGGAGATGGAGAGACGGAGACTTACAGATGGAGACGGAGAGACGAAAACGGAGAGACGGATACAGAGAGACAAAGGTGGGGAGACAATGATGGAGAGGTGGAGCTGGAGAGACTAAGACAGACGAAGACGTAGATACGGAGATGGAAGGTGGGAGATGAAGGCGGACAAACGGAGACAGATAAACGGAAACGGAGATGGAGAGACAGAGACGGAGTTGGAGAAACGGAGACTTACAGACTTAGACGGAGAAACGAAAACGGAGAGGCGGAGGCAGAGAGACAAAGGCTGAGGGACGGAGGTGGTGAGGTGGAGACGCAGAGACTAAGACAGATAGACGAAGACGGAGAAACGGAGACTTACAGACGGAGACACAGAGGCGAAAATCGAGAGACGGAGACGGAGAGACAAAAACGGAGAGACGGAAACGTAGAGACGAAGACGGAGAGATGGAGAGATGGAGACGGAGATAGAGAGACGAAAACGGTGAGACGGAGTCGGAGAGACGGATATTGCGTATGTGTGTATGTGTATATGAGTAAGTGTATGTGTACGGATATGTGTACATGTGTGTATGTATGTGTATGTGTGTGTGTGTGTGTGTGTATGTATGTGTGTGTGTGTGTGTGTGTTTGTATGTATGTGTATGTGTGTATGTGTATGATAAAGATGCATGTGGGTATGTGTATGTATGTATGTGACAGTAATGCAAAAGATATTCAAGAAAACGTAAGAAAAAAAAATTCTTCACTTTGATATAATAGTAGTAATATTCATAATTCATTGCATGTAGCTGATAATGTTATTAACATGAATTGCAATTTAAATAAAATAAACGCTTTTTTATTTGAAAATTATTTAGGACGCTTACGTAAATTAGTAAGAACTCCAAATAAACCTTTACATCAAATATGTAAACGTATGGATGGAAATAAATGTTTTGACATCAACAACCCTCGAATAGAAAAACCATATACAGTATTAAAAGTAAATAAAATTTCATGCAATGAGAATGCCAATACTATAAAAAAACTTCAAGTAAATAATTTATTTACAATTACAACAAGTAGACCAGATAAATGTATTATAGATAATACAGACAGTATTCTGTTCATATAAGAAATTTTATTGATAGTAAATGATACAAAAAAAGTTCAAGTAATAGGTCGACTATTTAAAAAAGTACGATCAGCTTATAAGTTTCCAGAAAGATCTGCAAAATTGAAGATTCAGGAAGTTTAATTAACTAGTAAATATATAGCTATAGATTCAAATTCTTTTAGATCCAAAATAGTATTTTTATCATTAAATTTTTCATCTGAAATGTCCCTTACGAATTTTGTAATACCTTTCTTGCATTGAAATAAAATTTATTATATACAGTTCTATAAAATAATAAATAAAATATTTAGTTCTACTTGAGATTCTGTATTTATTTTATTTTTATATTAATAATTTCGTTTAAATTTATTTTTCAATAATAATTTAATATTCAAAATAATCAATTAAAAAAAAATTTATACAACGGCAACATTGCACAGTCAATAGACGTGCCTGTGAGTTTCCATGTCACAATATATTTCTACATGAGATCAGTGACGCTAAGAATTGCTGTATTCTTTTGCATATAAAACTATTTTGCTAAAGTGCTACATTTAATTGCAGTAGTAAGTATTTTTATTTTATTGTGATGCAGTTTTAGATACATTATTTATGTTCTTATCCATACATTTTTGTCAAAAAATATGATTTGTAACATAACTTAGTAACTTGACCTAAAAATTCGCACGTGCTTTTGACATTTCAATGATGGATCGGGAAATTTGAAATTTTCATCGTTTTATCATTCTATTTTTTTGGTTTAATCAAATAAAATATATACAAAAAATGATTTCAAATAATTTAAATGTATTACCGAAATGATTCTCACTCATATTTAAAATCATATGCCAAAATTACGATCAATAAAATTAAAAAAAATTATCGTGAACTCAAAATTTCTAATAAATAATTTGTTTAAGTGAAGTTTTAAGAAATATTTATTGCTTTCTATTAATTTATATCATAATATATTTTTATAGATATGACTGAGCGCAAAACACATAAATATAAGTATTTAGTTGTCGACTTTATTGGATGTATGAATGATGATGGTTTTCTGGACATGGACGTTGTACCATCATCTTGGATTAGTTATGATATGTCAAAAAAGTCATGCATAGTACCTTATCCATCACCACCATATACACTGTTAATAAGCTATTAACAAGTTTGATAAAAAATAATTCTACATTTTCAGAATCGTGGCCTATGTGGCCAGTACTATTAAAAGGAGGAGCTGGTAATCTCAAATTTTTATTTAATTATTTTCTGTAATAAATTTAGAAATAGGTTAATATCCATACATCGTATACGATATATGTAAATTTTTATAGATACATATAAAAAAGCAGAGGAAAGATCGCAAAAGACAAAATAGTTACGTTTTCAACTGACATCTAGGGTGACGAGGAGAAAGCTAATAAACTGCTTTAATTATTCGAACATGAAGCTCTAGATAATGTTATGTCAGTTGAAAAAGATTCAAGTAAACGTGAATCTAAAGTCACGACCAAAAAAATCAACGTCATTTAAAGGTGTGAAAACAAAGGCATCTAATAAACTAACAAATAAAATAAAAAAAGCTAGTAATCATGCAAAGATAAATATGAAAGGTAAATATTAAAAAAAAGTCAATTTTTATTTAATTTTTGAAAATTTATATATACATATATAAAACTTAAATAGATTATTTTTATTTTAAAATACTTTTTATTTCAAAATGTAGATACAGACGTCGCAGAAGAACAACATATCCAAAATACAGCAGATAAAACAGAAGTCACTGCAGATTTTCCTTTGCTAAATATAAAAAATTTATCTGATGATGATCTTATAGGTAATAATAATAGAAAATAATAATTAATAATTTAGCAATTATGTATAATCATTTATATTTATTTTTCAAGATTATGCTGATCATGTTCTTGCAAAAATTAATCCAGTCAATACAGAATCAGTGAAAATAGTTGCAACTTCTGAAATACAAAAATCTAAAGTACATACAAGATCAACATAAAAAACAAATTCCAAAATCAAAAACTTTGCAGTTTACTCCAGGTAACTATATTACAATTTTGTAAAATTAATTATTACTGTATAACATTTTTAGTTATTCATTTTTAATAACAGAATATACAATAATTATTTTTTAGAAATGACAACAATTCTAAACGCAGTGGCAGGCATTAAAGTTATGTTACTTGAAGTAAAAAATGACATAAAAGAATTGAAATAAAAAATACTAGGGTTAGTTATGAATAATTTTGAGAATCAACTTATAGAAAATGGATTGATATTATTGCTTACAAGTTTCGATGAATGGTCAACATTCAATCATCTATTAAAAGAAAAGGATTTCTACAAAAATTTCGTAAGAATGAATCAAAATTTGATCAAATTGTTAACATTTGAAGTTCATTTTAAAAAATTTGGTTTTTTAGGTTTCAGTGATTCAGATTCATTTGGATAAAAGTGGAAACAATCCTCGAAAAAGTCTTAACAATATTTTACAAAACATATTTTCAAAAAAACTAATTTTAAACTTTACTGCTTTGAAAAAAGGAACTCATGAAAGCGAAAAACATATCTTTAAAAATTTTAATTGTTTCAAGCCCATTAAAGGTGAGTATTTAATGCAAATATATAATAAATTAATATTACGTTTATAAAACAATATATAAATTTTTTTTCTTTTTTTCAGAAACGATTATAGGATTTCATTCGGATTCATCCGGTGACCGTATTCCTGAGTCTACTTTCAACGCAAAAAATACGTATAATTAAAAGTAATTATATAATTTAAAATTTAAATAAAACATAACAATTAACTTTTGGCCTTTAAAAGTATATAAAGAAAAAATGAGAGGAATTAAAAAATAATAGAAGGAAAAATAAGAAGGATTAGTGAATTTAAAAGAAATATACGTGTTTCAATAACCTTTAAATTCTTAATCGAGTGCCAAAGATAGGGAATACTTTTTCAAATTCCTGCGTAGTCTTGACTAACTCTTCTAAAGTTTCGATATCAGTTATTCCTAATTCTATGTGAAAAGAATCGTGTGCACTTACATCTATTCTTTAATACATTATTAAAGCCCATTTACTTTTTTAAATTTTAATGCTACATACCTTTTAAAACCCCAATGTGTTCTTTTAAACCTTTCTCTTGAAATATCTTCTCCATTTTATACAATACATTTACATTCTTAAAAAATTAACGTTATTTTACGCAACGTGATTCCAGAGTTTGATGTATACCATGTAAAAATGGTGGTAACCGAATGTGCCGTACAGCGACCTCAAACTGTATAAATTTAACCAAGGTTAAATTAGCCGAGGTTAAGCCTATAGGGAGTCACACGTTCTCGAAAAGCTATGTTACTATAAACAAACCTCACACAGGCATTGAGGGTCCTATAAAGTTTTAAGTTTTGATAATTGAAAAGATCGTTATAGACTACACAGGTGAAGTCGAAGTGGAGAAAAATCAGCGATTCAACAAGGCTCTTTCTAAGCTTCTTCAAAAGCGAGCGCCTATAAAACCTTAACGAATGAAGCACTCAATGCACTCTACCAATAATAGCATTTACTTGCCTCTCCCAGTTAAGAGTCTGATTCAACCATAAGCCCATGCTTTTAACTTCTTCAGAGAAAGGAATAGGCTGTTCCCTCACTACGATGGGTGACACTTGAGATACATTAAGCCTAGAGATAAACTGTTCACTACGGAGAATGATGACTTGAGTTTTAAGGGCATTAAGTTTGAGACCATTGACTGCTGCCCACTCGACAATGGCCTCAACATCACAATTGATAACGGAAATTTTCTCCTTTATGTCACAAGCATAAAACGAACGATGAATTTGTAGATCATCCACGTACAACATGTACTTTGAATACTTCAAAACTTCAGGCAGATCATTAATAAATATAGAAAATAACAGTGGGCCTAAGACACTACCCTGTGCAACACCAGAATTAATACTCATTCGGAATTGCATAGCAACACGATCCAGCTTCTCTATAGACTGCGATCTACCTCGAAGATAGGAGGCGAACCACTTTATTACACCGTCAGAACAGTTGAAACCACAGAGTTTAAGGAGAAGCTGTCTATGAGGCACCATATAAAAAGCCTTGGAGAAGTCAAACAGAAGAAGAGCAGTGACCCTTCTCCTATCAATGGCTAACCTAACATCTTCCAGAATATTGAGAAGAGCTGTTTGGGCGTTGTGCCTTGGTCTGAAGCCAGAATGGTGCTCGTTCAATAAATTATTTGTCTCGAGAAACCGTGAAAGCTGCTCGTGAACAACCCTTTCAAGAACCTTGGAAATCTCGCAAAGTCTAGCAATAGGTCGGGTTTGATCTGGTGAAGAAACAGATTTAGAATTTGCCAATGGTAATACAAAAGCTCTCTTTCAATTTGTTGGAAAGCAAGAAAAGGCGAGGGGGCTATTCACAAGCTCCGTCAACAGCTCAAGAATAGAGGGTGTAGCAATCTTAAGCATATCCACAGAAATACCATCACACCCTGAAGACTTAAAAGAAGCAGAAACTATGAAGCCATTAATTTTGTTGGCATCAACCATGTGAAAATCAAAAATTGGCCGATGGCCTGGCAGGGGTATGCTCAATATCTCATCGATGTCTCTCTGAGTCAACGAAGAGCAGAGACAAAGAGACAGAGACGGAGAGGCAAAGACGGAAAGACATAGGCATAGAGACGGAGATAGAGAGACGGAGACAAAGAGACGGAGATGGAGAGGCAAACGTTGTGAATGTGTATCTGTATGTGTGTATGTGTTTATGTGTATGAGTGTATGTGTTTATGTGTACCTGTGTATGTGACTTGTTTATGTGAGCATTTACATAGGAATATATATATATATATATATGTATATATATATATATATATATATATTCCTCTTACTTAATTTTGATCCTCTTTTTTTTTCCCCTTATTTTTAACGTTATTTTATGTTATTTGTTCCTCTTCCTTTCCTTTTCCTTTTCCCTTCCTTCCCTCTTCTTTTTCTCTTCTTTTGAGTTTCCTCATGCCTTCATTTTCTCTTCCTTTTCTCTTCCACAAAAAATACATCACTTTTTTCCGTTATTTTTACGTTATTTTAGGTCATTTTTGCTCCTCCTCAGGTAAATCCTCAAATTTTACCTTTTTTTGTGTTATTTTACGTTATTTAACGTTTTTGTTCCTCTTCCTTAGCTGCTCCTTAGCTCATCCTCTTTGATCCTCAATTTCATTCAAATTCCATCATTTAAAAAGCTTCTTGCTAACTTTTATTGTTTGCACCTACTGCTTTTACTTTAAATATATAGAACAAACATATTAAGTTAATAATTTTTATGATAAATTTTATAAAATTTTATACAATTATTGTTTAAAAGAATAAATGACATCTAACATGGTAAAATGAAAATTTCGCAAGCCTCCTGTGCATAAGCGCGCCAACCTCCACTACAAGTGAAACTGTAAAACATATTAATTCATTGAAATTATTTTAAATTCAAAATGTTCTTTTAACATTATAATTTTTATATTTTAAATTAGATCAATGTTTTTTAATATTTTGATTATTACTTTGAATTATTTTATAATGGGTACCTAATGAATCAAGTGTACCACTTGTAACGAGGATAAAAAATTACTCGTATACTATGACATGGTATACGCATATATCCATCTTCGTTGTGAGTCACACAGCACAACGTAGGTTTTTATGCTTGATGTGTGAGTATAAGAGTGAGACGGAGAAAGTCTGTGCTAATTTTTATTGTTTGCAACTACTGCTTTTACTTTAAATATATAGAACAAACATATTAAGTTAATAATTTTTATGATAAATTTTATAAAATGTACAATTATTGCTTAAAAGAATAAATGACATCAAACATGGTAAAATGGATATTCCGCAAGCCCCCTGTGCGCAAGCGCGCCAACCTCCACTACTAATTATTTTGTTGAAGATTTTAATGAAAATAAAGAAAATAATGCTTTATTTGAACTTAATAATATTTTTATTAATGAATATATATCTTGTAAAGATTTTGATTTACCTGAACCAAAAATAAATTCAATTACTTTGAACAATAATCATCATGATGAAATAGAAAGCAAAAAAAATTTTCAATTAATGTATAATAAATTAAACGATGAACAAAAATTAATTTTTGAAATTTTAACTGAAAAAGATAATAAAAAAATTTATTTTATCAATGGTCCTGAGGGGCGATTCAACCTATGCTACATATGTATGTATCACGGTGATATGTATGTACGTTCGAACGTAAGTTGGTAGCACTGCTAAGACAAGTGGTCGCGCGCAAAAATTGTATCTACATGGAAACGGAGACTCAAGGTCTTGACGGTTCGACAGACAATTCAATGCGCGCGACGACTTGTCTTAGCAGTGCTACCAACTTACGTTCGAACGTACATACATATCACCGTGATACATACATATGTAGCATAGGTTGAATCGCCCCTCTGGAGGAACAGGACAAACTTTTTTATATAAGACTTTAATATTTTATTTTATATCAATTAAAAAAAAAATTTTGTCCATGGCTTGGACTGGTATTGCATCTACTTTATTACCTAAAGGAATGACAAGTCATAAGACTTTTAGATCACCTTTAAATTTAAATACAATTAAAAATGCATTTTTAGAATTACAATCAGTTAAAAAAAATCAAGAGAAGCTGATATAATAATATGGGATGAAGCATCAATGATTCCAAAAAAGCATTAGAAATAGTTAATAATACATTAAAAGATGTTTGTAATAGTAATTTTCTTTTTGGTGGAAAATTAATTATTTTAGGTGGTGATTTTCGATGAATTTTACCAGTTGTTAAACATGGAAATAAAAATTTAATTATAGAAGAAACAATAAAAAGTTAATTAAAATTAACAAAAAAATATTCGATCTAAAAATAAAAAATTTGCTTCATTTCTATTACAAATTGGTGATGGCAAAATAAACCCTTTCATAATTCCAAACAAATTACAAACTAACGATATTTGTTCTAAAATTTATTCAAATATTAATAAAAATTGTTGCAAAGAAAAAATTATATTAGCTCCTCATAATGAAGATATTGATAATTTAAATAAAAAAGTATTAAATTTATTAAATGGAAAAACTGAAACATATTATAGTATTGATTACGCTACGCATAAAGGTGTTGATCAAACTGATGATAACATTTATTTGAATTACCAAATAGAATTTTTAAATAAAATTAAAGAATGTTTACCACCTCATAAATTAGTTTAAAAGTTAATGCTATAGTAATGTTGTTGAGAAATTCAAGTATATCGGAAGGATGATGTAATGGTACACAATTGAAAATTATAAATTTATATAAACATAATATTGAAGCTGAAATAATACCAGGTGATAAAAGTAGAAATAGAGTTTTTATTCCAAAAATTACTTTAAATACAGGAAATAATTCTTCATTACCATTTATTCTTTACAGAAAACAATTTCCAATTATATTAGCATTTGCAATAACTATAAATAAACCACAAGGTCAAAGTTTCGATAATGTTGGCTTATTTATAAGAAGACCATTGTTTTACATGGTCAATTGTACGTTGCTTTGTCAAGATGTAAAACTTATAATAATATTTATATTCAAAATAATTTAGATGATACATAAAAAATAGATAACATTGTTTGGACGGAAATTTTCAATAAATAATTTATTTAAATTCTTACCATTTTTATTAATTCATTTCATTTAATTTTAACGATTAATTGATTTTCTAATTTCATTTTGTTGTGTAAATTTGATTCACTTGAAGGGTATTTTATTTTTATTTCACTAAAATTAAAGATTTTTTTCTTTTGTAAAACTTGTTTTAAATTAAATTGAAAGCTAAAACAGTTTCTGCATGGCTGTCAGAAAGTAATTAGTCGAAAATATCGTAGTGGTAGCTGTTTCGAGAGCCGCGCTACTCATGATGCGATTTTTGTCGACAAAAGCTAACAAATTTTTCACTGTGAATATTAGTGCGTGTGTTACGACCGAATTTAGTTCGGTCGTTGAGTTCACAAAAGAAATGAATTTCTTTTTATTGGGAACCAGTTTGTAGTCCCAGGACTTACCTCTCACCTTTTTACTATATATTTATTAAAATTAAATTCTAATTTAGTTTTAAAATAATCAAATTTTTATAAAAAAAGTTAATATCAAGTTTTAATTACTTAAATAAATTCCTCTTTTTGTGTTTTCTTTTATTTTTATTTAATAATTAATACACATGCTATTTATTATATATAATAATTTTCCTTACGATTAAATACTCCAAGAAGAGAAGGAGAAGATATATAAATGTATCCCTTGAAGTTCCGTCCTTTAATCTCCGCTTAGATTAACTTATTCCTACACGGTTAAGTTATCCGTGGCCAGATTAGTTTAGATTCTTCAACTCTCGGTCGTCCAGCGCTCAGCTAATTTATACGTTTATGTCGTCACTTGCACTTGTTTGTCTTATTTCTCTAAATATTTATTGATTTAATTTTTGCAAAAATATTTATTTATTTAAATGCAAAAATTGTAGTTTTATATTTTCTATACTATAATTTTTTTTGTATTAGCGAAGTAGGTTTCTAAGTTACTTCCTAATGAATTTTATGATAAATAAAATTGATTTAAAAAAAACTAACACTGACTTTATCTCAGTGGACCAGCAGAGCCGACCTTGGCGGTTGCTATCGTATTATGACAAAAGGCGAAGAGTGACGTAGGGGGCTGTTTTTATTGCCTTGCACCGGGCGATCGAGAGATGGAAAATCCAATCAAAACCTGACATGCAGCTGAAATTTTCAGAACAGAAAATCATTCGATTGTTTTAGAGTTCATTGGCTTGCTTACCAATGCATTCTTGTACTTTCTTTTCCGTCTCTTCTTTACATTTGAAGTTTTCGCAATTTTTAAGAATGCTGAATCGGGACATCGCATGGAACTACTTTTTGTTTGAATTGAAAAAAGTAGATTAATGAATAATTCCAATCCTTAATATAATTCATTTAACAATTTATAAGGGTTTAGTTCCTGGGATGTCACACGTGCGTAGAGCAAGCGATCAGCAAAAGCCACTTCAGTGTCGGGTAGGCAGCTAAGTAAAGAGTTAGTAGACTCTTTCTCTTTCTCTCTCTTTCACATTAGAAAATTGCAATCAATGAAAATGTCAAATAAAGCAAAGGTGGACCCCTAAAAAGCTATTGATGTAAATTATTAAATGTGTTATGCTTATTATATTTTATTTTTTTTAAATATAATAGAAACAGAATAAAATTAAACTTAAATAAAATTATAAATCCCCATATATAAAATATAATTAAAATGTTTTTCAAGTTTTTTATAAAATTATTATTTAATGAAAATTAATGTTAAAACTTAACATTAATAGGAAAAATGGATGTATTTCAATGCCCTTTTTGCAAAAATTCTTATTCTACATCTGAATTTTTAAAAATACATATAAATAGAATTCATATTAAAAATATAAGTTGTAGAACATGTTGCTTATTTATTAAAATTAAAAATATTAGAAGACATGAAATAATTCACGTACAAAAAAAGGAATTATGTATTTATTGTAGGAAAAATTTTAGTACGAAATCTAATAGGTAACCAAAATTTACATGCTAAAAAATAATTTATTTTTATACAAAATATATGTATGAATTATGTATATGTAATTAATATTACATATAAAAATTCCAAGAAGTATTTTCCAGAAATATTATTTTTTATTTATAAAAGTAAGTAAAAAATTATATAAAATTTTATAAACAATTATATTAATTAATTTTACAATATTCACAAAAATTAGAACAAAAAGATGAAAAAAATTCTAAGTATATTGAAAAAAAAGGATAATACATAAAAATTTTTTAAATTTCTGTTTTCAAAATTTTCAGTCATAATAAAAATAGGTAAAATTTTTTTAATATTTTAAATTTATGAATTAAAAAAATTTTTGAATTTCCAAATACTGTTTAATAGTAAGTATAAGTAATATTTTTTTGTATATTTAAATATATTAAATTTAATATACATATTATTTTTAATATTTTATATTTCAGCGAACATATTTAAAAGATGTTATTTTTTATTTTTAATATATAAATAAAAAAATTATTTTTTTTATTTATTTATTAAAAAAAAAACATTTTTTAAAAATGTGAGTGGAAATAGGCCTCCTGGGGAAACCACTTAAAAAAAACGCACCTACATATATACCTCGGTATTTAAAAATACTAGGTGGTGTGGAAAATATAGAAATATATTTATAATACAAACTTTATAAATTTTATAATTCAGGTAAAAAAACAAAAATTTATTAATGCTACGGACATTCATAAGATATTAGTATTTATGAAAATTGGTTCTATATAAACAATAAAAACTTTTATTATATAACATCATATAAATAAGGAAAACAAAAATAGGTTTGTAATAAATATTCAAATATATTTTTGAGTATAACTTAATATATTTTAATAATTATATTTTTTACAGTTGATAAAAATAAAAAAATAAAGATAATGTAACCTAAATAACAAATAGGGGGTTGGTGAGCGGAGCGAGCAGGGGGGTACCCCCCTAGTATATATATATATATATATGTGTGTGTATGTGTGTGTGTGTGTGTGTACGTGTGTATATATATGTGTGTGAGTGTGTATGTATGTGTGCATATGAATGTGCGTATATGTATGTGTATGAGACGGTGATAAAGAGACGAAGACGGAGAGACGGAGAAACGGATACGGAGAGACGGAGATGGAAAGATGGAGACGGAGAGACGGAGATGGAAAGAGGGAGACGGAGAGACGGAGACGGAGATGGAGAGACGGAGACAAAGAGAGGGAGATGGAGAGGCAAATGTTGTATATGTGTATCTATATGTGTGTATGTGTTTATGTGTATGAGTGTATGTGTTTATGTGTACGTGTGTATGTGACTTGTTTATGTGAACATGTACATGGGAATATAAATATATATATATATATATATATATATATATATATATATATATATATATATATATATGTGTATGTGTGTATGTGTGTGTGTGTGTGTGTGCGTGCGTATATATATATGTCTGTGAGTGTGTATGTATGTGTGCATATGAATATGCGTATATGTATGTGTACGAGACGGTGATGGAGAGACGAAGACGGAGAGATGGAGACGGAGAAACGGATACGGAAAGACAGAAACGGAAAGATGGAGACGGAGAGACGGAGACGGAGATGGAGAGATGGAGACGGAGATGGAGAGACGGAGACAAAGAGACGGAGACAAAGAGACGGAGATGGAGAGGCAAATGTTGTGTATGTGTATCTATATGTGTGAATGTGTTCATGTGTATGAGTGTATGTGTCTGTGGGTACGTGTGTATGTGACTTGTTTATGTGAACATGTACATAGGAATATAAATATATGTGTGTGTGTATGTGTTTATATATAAGTGTGTAAGTGTGTATGTATGTGTGCATATGAATGTGCGTATATGTGTGTGTATGAGACGGTGATGGAGAGACGAAGACGGAAAGATGGAGATGGAGAGACGGAGACTGAGATGGAAAGACGGAGACGGAGAGACGGTGATGGAGAGACGGAAACGGAAAGACTGCGTCGGAGAATCGGAGACGGAGAAACGGGGACGGAGAAATGGAGACGGAGATGGAGAGACGATGACGGAGACGGAAACGAAGTGACGGCTATTGTGTATATGTGTATCTGTATATAAGTAAATGTTTGTGTATGGGTATGTGTATATGAGTGTATGTGTGTATGTGTGTATGTGTATGTTAAAGGTGCACGTGTGTATGTGTGTGTACGTATGTCACAATAATGCAAAAGATATTCAGGTAAGAAAAAAGTCTTAATTTTTCACTTTAATATAATATTGTAGTAATGGTTATGTAATTACGGAGAGACGTACGCAGAAAATCGGAGACGAAGGAACGGAGAAACGGAGACGAAGGAACGGAGAAACGTAACGAATAAACGGAGACGGAGAAACGAAGACTAAAAAACGGAGAAACGGAGAAACAGAGACGGAAAGTCGGAGAAACGGAGATGGAGATGGAGAGACGGTCACGAAGAGATGGAGATGGAAAGATGCTGATGGAGAGATAAAGACAGAGACGAAGAGACGGAGACAGAAAGACGGAGACAGAAAAATGGAGACAAAGAACCGAAGACGGAGAGATGGAGACGGAGTGACGGATATTGTATATGTGTGTATGTGCATGTTAAAGGTCCACGTGTGTATGTGTGTGTATGTATGTGACAATAATGCAAAAGATATTCACGCAAGAAAAAATAAAGTCTCAATTCTTTACTTTAATATAATAGTAGTAATTTTATGCATATATTTTTCAATTTATATACATACATTAATTTTAATTGTACACAATTGGGGATTTCTCATCTCAAAATATTAAGACATTTTAAAATATCATACATATTTTTCTTTTGTGTCATTGTGATAAAATCTCACTCTAACTTTAGGCGCTGGTATTGCTTAAGAAAGCTCCTTCGTCGATCCCTCTGAATCTCTTACGAAGACTATCGAGAGTAGTGCGAGTGCCAAGAGTTATTTCTATCTTATTTCAACTTTGGTAATAGACGAGAAGCCCGCAATTGCTTTTATCGGGCAGTCAGTTACGTGAGAGGTTCTCTCTGATTTTTCACTACATGATTTCTCTTTCGCTAAGCACGTAAAGGTGAATCTGATCACACGAGACGCCTTTTTTTCTTATTAAATATAAAATTACATTCTGTATAGAATCCAGAGGGGATTTTCTTGAACTGCTCCCTACGCACAAACTAAAAAAAGCGTTATTCCCTCTTTTGCGATCGCTCGTCAGCAAAAATGCCTCTCAAAGTAACGCATACACCTCCTAAAAACAACGAGCCCGGCAGCACACAACGTACGTAAAACTTGTAACGCGTGCAACAGAACAGCTCTCCTTCAGAGAGCATGTACTCCGGTGATGGAAACGTACGGGGACCTCTAGACAATGCTATAGGACCAATCGTTTCCGACAATATGCTCACCGGTTTTTACTTAAATTTAACAAACTCCAATATTAATACAAATCAGAAAACGTTTAAAAAACCCTTATTAACGAATAGACAAAGGACCGCACATAGTTTTGATCAGAATAGGCTTTTATTCATTAGACCACCTTCTTATAACACATCAAACGAAAAAACAGTTCTCAGGAGGCTTATGAAAGGATGGAAAGAACTTTGAGTAATAAAATTAAACTAATGCAAAATTCGCATAACGAACAAATTCATAATTTAACAGAGCAAATAGAGTCATTGAAAGCACTTGTGTTAAATCAAGCGGGAAATAAAAATTCGTTGGCGACTCAGCTAAATTCAAATTCTAGATTTTTCAAAAATACAAGAAATACTTAAAGTCATTGTAACCTTCCATCGGCCTGTACAGCAACACATAAACAAACATCACACCTTTTTCCTACACAACAAAGCTCGACCTTCAATTGAACATCAAACATTCTAAATACCCAAGAAACACAACCTACAATAACAAATAACCGAACTTTCTCGAACTCTAACTATCCTGTGACCTTTCCTGCGTACATAATAAACACACCGAATCATAACACTCAACTGTCTATCGTAGCTAATATAAAATTTAAAACAATAAAAATGTTCTCCTGGCAACACGATCCGGTTACATGGTTCGAAATGTTTGAAAATCAATTAACAATCCAAATTAAACGAATGATAATATTAAATTCGTAAATATTATGCCTAACCTTAGTAACAGCATTGTCGATAAAATATCTAACAGTATTAAATTCTTAAGGCCTTATCATCGTTATACCGGCATAAAAGATGTTTTAATAAAGAAATATACACAATCGCAAGATTCGAAATCACAAACATTATTTCGCTGTTGTCAAATGGGAACGAGAAAGCCATCGGAATATTTATATGTACTGATTAATCTTGCGGGAGAACAAATGCCGCGCGCGTCGATTCTTAAAGCATGGAAAGCTTATATACCATGCAACATCCGTCTGTTTATGAGAGAAGACGTGAAACGAAAAACGGAACCGGCAAACGAAATGGCGTCGGTCGAGCTCGCTGATCAGATACATGCCGATCTTTACGTAAGTAATAATGCGATTTACGAGATTAAACAAAACGAAACACATATTTTGACCGAAATGATAACTGAAGTTGACGCGCTTGTGAGTCAACGTAACATAGATGAAAGACGCTCACAAGATGAAACTTGGCATGAAGGTAACAAATCAGGAGAGAAGCAAAAGTAGAGACCGTAAACATTATTGTTACCATCATAGTAAATACGGTAACAACGCGTATAAATGTTCTAAGCCGTGTAACTGGGTAGATAACTTTATTAAGCTGGATCAACAAAACGCGAAATATATAGATAGAACAAACTCGGATGGTAATAAAGGAAACGCTAAGAAGCCGTTTCATTAGAAACTCGTCGCGTCATAGAGACTAGCGTGGCTAGGACTGATTCTGTGCATCTCCACATAAAAGAAAGAACTACCAATGAGGTGTTCTTAATTGACTCGGGAGCGAAAATTTCCGTAATGCCTAGACCCAAGAATTTTTCGGGAAAAAAGACAAATCTAAACCTATACGCAGCTAACGACACTAAACCACGGATGCCTCAAATTTCGCCATGGGTGCTTCCTTGGAGTAATATGTAAACGGCAGTTGGCAGTTACTAGCATTTTTCTCCAGGAAGTTTACTCCCGCGCAATCAAAATATAGTGTTTACAATGGCGAATTAATGGCAATATATAGAACCTTAAAGTACTTCAACTATTTTTTGGAGGGACGTAACTTTAAAGTTTTCACCGATCATAAACCGCTAATCTACGCGCTCGCGCAAAACTTGGACACGTGTACACCATTGCGCACAAGTGAATTGTCGTATATATCGCAGTTTCATACGAAAATTTGTTACTTGTGGGGCGAAGACAATATGGTCGCAGACTTGCTTTCGCGTATCGATTCCTCCATTGCGCTAGCCTCTTTTGACTGGAACAATGAGGTATCAACTGGAGAACCCTTTGTGAAAAAAACCCTTGCAAGTATCACGACATTTAATTTTCCAACATTCTTTACTCTTCAAGAGATTTCGCAAGAACAGGAATAAGATAACAAATTAAAAGAGATAATTGCAGATTCGAATCATCCTCTAAAATTAACGAAGCTGCACTAGGGACCCAATCGAACAGCTATTTATTGCAATTTCGACGCGCAAACTCTTATACCATATATACCCGAGATTCTTAGACACGAAGTATTTAAAATTTTTCATATTAACAATGCGCAACCTTCGGGCCGGGTAACCGATAGGCTTGTTAGACAGCATTACGTGTAGCCTAATATGGCTAAAGAAGTGAAAGAACAATCCAAAAACTGATTAAATTGTCAACGCGCTAAAGTTTCTAGCCAGAATAAGTTTTAGATACTGCACTTCGTTGAACCAGACGCGAGAATTTCGGTTGAATATGTGTTAAGGCCTCACACTCACCTTCTAAATTAAACAAAAAGCGTAGGCTAAATACCGTGAGAGAATTGGAGAAAATTAAATACCTTCTTGCGAAATATTTAAGTATAACTAACCAAAATGTCATTCCATTTATTCTCTAGCTTCTTTAATCTTTGTAACTGCGCAATAGTTTATTTTTCTCATTTTACCTTACTTTTTTATATTCTCACACTTTTCATATATAGAGTTATATTACTGCAACGGATTTCGTTCTAGTCAAAGTACTTTCTTAACATAAAGTAAATTCACGCATGTAATAATTTCTTTTTCTTGACAGTCAAGTGCACTACTGAAAATTTTAATTACCTAATTATAATATGCACACTGCATTTTGTACATTCAACTTCTTATTTTTGATTCATGCCACTAAGCATACGCCAAATAAGCAATTTGTATTATAATGAATTGTTGCAACTTAATCTAATGAGTAATAATTATCTTGACGAATGGAAAAAACTGCAATGCATCAACTATTCTTGTCAACAAATTATAATCAAGTGAGTTGTACGTACACATAAGCATAATCTGCAACTTTATAGTGCATTTGACTGCAATAACTAATGCGCAAAAATACTGCGATTTTGTAAATCTTTTGTAATATTTCACAGCGAACTTAATGTAGTACATAATAGCAACCATACTTGAAAGTAAAGCACCATAAGTGCACAACATGTAAATATATTCAAGTACCTTCATGCAATCTATAGCAAGTACTAACATGTTCCGTGCCTACCATTTTTGTGTGTAGCGCAATCTTATAAAAAAATTTTTCTTTTTCACTTCACTTTTAAGTAAACAAATCATTAACAGCGATAAATAGCTCATGAACATTAACAGTTTCTACTATAATAAAGCACTTTCTTTTTGCAAAACCACATGTAAATCCCAAAGGATTTCTAATTAAAAAGATAATAAGTATTAACAGTTCTCACTGTTATAAAAAATCTCTTGTAAATCTTTAATGATTGTTAAATAGTTACATATTTACTTTGAACTTTAGGCTGTGATAATAATTGCGATATTTGTAATGTTACTGCGATCTTTTATGCTTATTCTTTAAAAGATTCTTAATGCAAATTTCATTGCGATCTTTCTGATCTATTGTTATTGCGATTCATAACTTTTATATATGCACTGTTGTTATATTAAAAGACTGACTCTAATTGTTAACCTGTGATATAAAACATGCACCTTTTTGCACTTTTGTAAATAAATAAAACTACCTTCAACAAAATTTAATTGTTGGGGGGGAGTGATGTGGGGACACTCACATTTGTATGTATGCGTACGGCGCTGTGAGCGCACCAATACACATGTCAGCGTATTTGCTTACTTTGCTTACTTAGAGAGAAAAAAAGATTGAAATGATTATGATATTTAAAAAAAAAATTTGGCTGACGCTAAATCAATGCTTACTTGTGCCACGAATTACGATATGTTTTTAAAATCTTCTCATTTTTTTCTAGCCTATATATTATGTTAGCTTGACCACAATTATTGATGGTTGATACTATCTTTCACTTCAGAGTGTTATGATTGATATGTTATTACGCTATTTGATTAAATTTTTTTTTTCTTAAAGTTTTCATTTCTGTTACTCGATTTTAATTAGTGTTATGTGTAATAATGTGAGCGTACGCGGTGTTAAAATGGAAATTTTCAATTTTAACATGCGACTGGCTTACCCATGAGTTAAGATACAGTTATGTATTTAGAAAAAAAAATTCATTTCTGCATACAAACATACATTTTCTCATACTAAATTTATTAGGAAAAGAAGAAAGTATTTAGCTATATATAATTACATGTATTTATAAAAAAAAATTTTTCACAAGTATAAATAAAAGAAAATATACAGCTTTACCTCGGGTCACATGAAGCACTTGTGAACATGTATGTTTAATGATTGGAAAGGTTAAATTATAATAGTAAAATATTTTAAATTCGAATTGAGAAGTTATTTTTGTAAAAAAATACATGTTATAACAACGGTCCATCCATTCACCAGCAAATTTGCTTCTATGATTTGTAAGCAATTTATCCCTTTTTCTTCAATTGATTATACTTTTTATCGCAAATATTTTTATCATGATGTAAATATTTAGAAAAAACAGAAAAAGAAGAATTTTTATGTTCCTCACTTTTATGTTAGTTGCTATAAACCTAATTTAATGTCATTATTTTACATTTATGGGAAATGACAAAACGATGTTACGTGATTATGTTATTGTTAAAGCTAAAGGTATAGATATGAGCTATTCGTGAGAGATTTGAAAAAAGTACACATTAAATCCTTGCCCACTCAGCATGAAATATTTATTAAAGATTCGCAGAACAATCGGCACGAGAGATTTAGAATATTTTAGGAATCTTCCATGAAATATTCATCTAATATTCGTATGTCCTTGATTTTTTTTACATTGGAATATTCCATGGAATATTGTTGGAAGATTCCAAGAACATTTCATTGGGAGATTTGAGTCATCTCAAATCTTTCATTCAAACATTTCAAAAATCTTATAGAAATATTTTATGAGATATTTCGTTCAAACATTCATGGAAGATTTCCGAAATATTAAAACGAAAGATTTAAAACATAAACCTGTTATGAAATATGCATAGAAGATTTAAGTAATCTTTTATGCGATATTCCATAAAATATTTCTGGAAGATTTTAGAAATCTATCGTAAAATATTTCATGGAATAATTATGGAAGATTCGCAGAATATTGGCACGGAAGATTTAGAATATTTCAGAAATCTTCCATGAAATATTCCTCTAATATTCGTATGTTCTTGATATTTCTTACATTGGAATATTCCATGGAATATTTTTGAAAGATTTCAAGAATATTTCAATGAATAGTTTGGATAATGTTACATCTTTCATGACATGTTCCTGGAAGATTTTTGGAAGATTTCGATGAAATATTCAGAATTTCAGATCTAGTACGAAATATTTCTGGAATATTACGTAAAAGGTTGTGAAATGCTGTGAGAGGATAGTATATATAAATATAAATATATATATATATATAAATATATATATATATATATATATATATACATTTGTATATACTAGGGGCAAGCTTCCTGCGCGTAAGCGCGTCAAACCCATCTTGCTTTTATAACTTTATAAAAATATCCAAGGATTCGCAATTTTTTCAATAACTTTTATTTTAAATACTGAATAAATTTAATTATTCAAAAGTTTTCTTCAGGTATATCTTCAATGATCTTTTAATAAATCTAATCATCTGTAAAGTCCTGACTTTACACCAGGGCAGAATTAATAGTTAAATATTGTGTCCTATGGGGCTACGTTTATGTTTTATTATAATATTAAATATAAAATGGAGTTAGTAATTGATTTGTAAACGTTTTATTAAATGACAGTCTAGTGTTAGAAAGATCCTATCAATTTTAATTGATTTGAATTGCTGTCACAATTACATATACTTGAACTTTGAGAGGAATATATAAAAATATAATTGTAATTCAGCCAAGTAGATACAGGCAGACAGTGAATAAGTACACTTGATTTGATAATTCAATTATAGAGATTTCATTTGATAATTTTATAATAAACTAAATATAGTGTAATTTAATATATTGCACGAATAATTGTATAATTTCAAAGTGCAAGGAGTAAAGTTACAATAATTGTATCTTTGGAAGTACTTATTGAAAAGTACGGCTAAAAGTGCTCGTAGAAGTTTTTTAAAAGAATGTTTCTGAATCTTTAATATAATTTAAATTTTAAATCGATGTCAATCAATAGAGTAAAGCTTATTATGCATTTTCACTCTTATTGAATGATATAGTTAACGTGATAAATCTGGTTCATATAGCCTTCGCATTGTTCTTGTTTTGTTGATTTTGTAAAATGCATTACACTTTCCTTTGTTTCTTAAAAAATAACTTAATTTTACAACATGCTTACTAACTAGGAGAGTGTCACACCTCCGGATCACGGATTTTGCTCAAACTTCGGGATGAGTTTTCAGATGATAAAATATGGAAAAAGCTAAAGTTATAGTCATAAATACTCAATATTTCCCTAGCTACAGGCAATTAGAGAAAATAACTGAGAAAGTTACTAGATTTTTAAATGCATATAGTGCTTTAGCGTCGATAGCTACAAGCTTAACACTTTTTTTCTATTAAAGCTGAGCTCAAATTCTTTTAAATTAGTAGTTATGAAAACACATAGAAATACACACAAACTCATCCACACATACACATACACACATAAACATACACCTACACAGATACACACACACATACACACATACACATAAACACATAAATATACACATACACAGATACACACACACATACACACATACACATAAAAACTTATAAATATACACATACACAGATACACATATACAAATACACACATACACACACACATTCACATACACACAAAAACATCCACACATACACATACACACATAAACATACACATACACAGATACACATGATCACACACATACACACATACACATAAATACATAAATATACACATAAACATACAACAACACATACACGCATACACATAAACATACACATACACATACACGCATACACATACAATTACACACATACACACATACATATACACATACACATACATATACACTCATACACATATACACAAATGCACATACACAGATACACATACACACATACACATACACATACACTCATACACATACACACATGCACATACACACACACATGCACACATACACATACACATACACTCATACACATACACACATGCACATACACACACACATGCACACATACACATACATACATGCACATAAACACATACACATACACACATTAACATACACATAATCAGATACACATAAACACATACACATACACAAATACACATACACAGATACACATACACACATACACTCATACACATACACACATACACATACACAAATACACATACACAGATACACATACACACATACACTCATACACATACACACATAAATATACACATACACAGATACACATATACAAATACACACAAACACACACACACATTCACATACACACAAAAACATCCACACATACACATACACACATAAACATACACATACACAGATACACATGATCACACACATACACACATACAAATAAACACATGAATATACACATAAACATACAACAACACATACACGCATACACATAAACATACACATACACGCATACACATACAATTACACACATACACACATACATATACACATACACACATACACATACACACATTCACATGCACACATACACATACATACATGCACATAAACACATACACATATACACATACGCATACACACGTACACATACACACATTCGCACACACATACACATACACATATACGCATACACACATTAACATACACATAATCAGATACACATAAACACATACACTAACACACATACACATACACACATAAACATACACATACACTCATACACATACACACATACACATACACACTTACACATACACACATACACATACACACATAGACATACACACATACCCACATACACACATTCACATACACATACACACATACACATACACACATTCACATACACATACACATACACTCATACACATACAAACATACACATACACTCATACACATACACTCATACACATACACACATACACATACACATACACTCATACACATACACACATACACATGCTGCGACGAGTATACATACTCACGCATTTAAATTTCCCGCCTGACGGCCAAGCCACTATGGAACGATGATTCTGAGCTCAGCCGCCAGGTGGCAACCCCAAACGCCGCCACACGCATTAAGAAAAATGAGGCCGGAGTATATAAGAGGCCGAGAAGCTAAGCTCAGCACGCTGTGTAGACTACAGTCTCTCCTCCTCTCTTTACCTGAGTGAGCACGCTAGGCTAAGAAAGAGTGAGAGAAGTAGTAGCTGATTTCATTTTCTTGTAGAAGACCTAGCTCCTCTCTCTTTTGCACATGAGCGTAGACCGAGTGAGCACGCTGGTCTACACTCTAATGCATATACCGACAGCATAGAATTAGGCCGAGTGAGCACGCTGGCGTAAGGCTATGCTATCCAAGAGCATACAATAGCAACCTGTTGCCCGCCGCATACCTACCGTTGCGCATTTTAATTTAAGGGTGTCGTCCACCCAAAATCTTGATAGATTTTTCACAACTGCGTATCAAATTAAATTAAGGGTGTCGTCTACCCACCGCATTTAATTATTTGCACTTCGTCCGACCGTTATTTCTTAGTTATTAATTATATTAGATTAAGGGTGTCGTCCACCCAATTCCGCCGTAGTCTTAGTTATAGCATATTAATTTATCATTTAAGCCTCGCGTATTTTATTTAAACAGTCAACTAAATTAGTAATTAATCTTTTGGTTTCTTTTCTTATTTTTATTGTTACAGGAAAAGGCCGTCGATGGAAAACCGACCAACCCGGCCGAACTCCGCCAAAACTAATTAACAATTAATCAATTCAATTACTTTCTTTTATTTTTAAAACTTGCAATTTTATTTACAATTTCTTATTTAGTTTCATTGCACGAATTGAATTTATTTCTTTTATTGAATATATTGAATAGCCGTCAAGTGGCCGATCTAAACAAGGCATTAATTATTTTTGTAAATTACACTTAAGGTTAGGTTAGTTTATTTGCATTGTATAAAGATATTAGGGTTAGCTTTGATTAACACGTTATTACCATTCTACATTTATAAGCGTGGTTGTATACGAACATTAAGAGTACAATAAAGCTAAGGTACTTCCTAGTATAACCAAACGTGTTAAACCTGGTTACTTTCCTCTACTTTCCGCCGTCCGATCCCCCCAACTCCTGCCGATCTTACCCTGGTAACTCGCTGAAGCGTCTGGCAACAGGAGTTACACGTATTTTCCCCACCCGAAAGGGAAAAACGTTACAATACACACATACATATACACACATATACATACTTACATATACATACACATACACATATACAATTACACATACACATATACAATTACACATACACATATACAATTACACATACACATATACAATTACACATACACATATACAATTACACATACACATATACAATTACACATACACATATACAATTACACATACACATATACAATTACACATACACATATACAATTACACATACACATATACAATTACACATACACATATACAATTACACATACACATATACAATTACACCTACACAGATACACATACGTTTGTCTGTACATCTTCGTTTTTTTGACTTTGTCTGTCTGTCTCTGTCTCTTTGTCTCTATTTCTTCGACTCTGTTTCTCTGTTTTCATTTTTCCGTAATTACATCACTATCACTACTGTTTCTACTTTTATATCAAAACAAAGAATTGAGACTCATTTCTCCACCTCTGTCTTCTTCTCTCTATCTTTCCGTCTCTGTCTTTTCGTCTTTGTCTTTTTGTTTTCGTCATTCCGTCTTCGTCTTTTCGTCTCCGTCTTTCCGTTCTTGTCTTACTGTCCTTGTTCCTCCGTCTTCGGCTATTTCCGTCTCTCTGTCTCCATCTTTTTATCTCCGTCTCTTCATCTCTATCTTTTCGTTTTTGTCTCTCCATCTCTGTATCTCCGTTTCCGTCTCTCTATCGCCGTCTTTCCGTCTCTGTTCCTCTTTCTCTGTTTTTCCGTCTCCATTCCTCTATCTTTGTTACTCCGTCTACGTTTCTCCGTCTCCATTTTTTCGTCTTCGTTTTCCCGTTTCTGTTTGTCTGTCTCCGTTATACTGCCTTTATTTTTCTGTCTGCGTCATTTCGTAATAACAATTATATTAAAGTTAAGAATGAAACCTTTTTTTCTCGATAATATCTTTTGCAATTGTCACGTATATATATATATATATATATATATATATATATATATATATTAGGGGGGTTTTCCCCTGCTCGCTCCGCTCGCCAACCCCCCGAATACACACATTCCAAAGTAAGTAGAAGAGTAGGACATAATGAGTCGAAATTTCATATTTGTGAATGTGAAAAAAGTTCAATAGAAAACATCGATACATAAAAATATAAGATATGAAGTTATAGAATTAGAATTAATAAAAAAAAGATGGTTCAACGCGATATTCAAAAGTTTACAATCAAACATATATTTTTGAAATAAATTAAAAATAGAATAGTAAATAACATTAAAATTTCAAGTTATAATTGTATATAATAATATTTAATAATAATTATTAGCGAATAATAAAAAATAGAGTAATAGAATAATTGAAAATTATAATTATAAATGAATATTTTTATCTTATGTTATAAATTTTATATATAAAATGCAAAGAAAACGCTCCCTTTCTGCATTTTTTATTTTTAGGCTTGAGACCAACATATATAAATATATGTTTGCATTAAGAGTGTTTTTTTTGTAGCTAAAAGAAGCTAACATTTTTATTTTTTATTGTCGCTGAAAAAGCGTACACTTTTTTTTTATTATTGCTAAATCAAATTTATATTAATTCAAAGTAAATAAAAGAGTAGGATATAATGAATCTAAATTTTATATTTGCGAATGTAAAAAAAGTTCAACAGAAAACATCGATGTATAAAAATATAAGATATGAAGTTATAGAATTAGAATCAATAAAAAAAAGATGGTTTAACGCAATATTCAAAAGTTCACAATGAATCAAACTTATATATTTTCGAAATAAATTAAAAATAGAATAAAAAATAATAATAAAATTTCAAGTTATGATTGTATATAATAATATTTAATAATAATTATAAGCTAATAATAAAAAATAGAATAATAGAATAATTGAAAATTATGATTATGAATAAATATTTTTATCTTTTTATGTTATAAATTTTGTACATGAGATGCAAAAAAACGCTCCCTCTCTGCATTTTTTATTTTTGGGCTTGAGACCAACATATATAATCATATGGCTGCATTGAAAGTGTTTTTTTTTAGCAAAAAGAAGCTAACATTTTTATTTTTTACTATCACTAAAGAAGCGTACACTTTTTTTTCATTGTCGCTAAAAAGCTTACAAATTTATTTATTATTGTCGCTGAAGCATTCAGATCTATTGTTTATTGTCGCTAAAAGGAGCTTACAGATTAATTTGTTATTATTATTGAAATAATTTTATAGACTTATTTTCTATTGTCGCTAATAGAAGCTGACAAATTTAAATTTTATTGTAGTTATAAAAAGCTTACATACTTATTTTTCATTGTCGCTAAAAAAAGCTTGTACAGTTTTTTGAATAATTTTAAATATTTATTCAATATGTCGTTAAATTTCATTGTCGCTAAAAGAATCTTACAAATTTATATTTTATTATAAGCTTACATATATATTTTTTATTGTTGTTAAAAAAAACTTATAAATTTATTTTTTTTGTGGTAAATCAATATTATTTTATAATCAATATTATTTTAATTATCATCAATTTGTTTTTCTGTAACCTTGAAAAATAATCATTTTATAATGTGAATATTGTATTAATTATTGTAAGAAAATAAAAATATTTATGTTACCTTATTTAAAATTATTTTATTTGCTAATATAAGGTCCTCTAACTCCATGTTTTCATCATTTAATACTTTAATGAATTCCAATCTTTTTACTTTAAATATGTATGAAATATCTATAAAATTTTTTAAATATATAAATATGCATCTATATATAAATATACATGAATATTCTCATGAGTGTATATGCATATAATATATTATGTAACGAGGATAGTAAATTATTTGTATGCTATGATATAGCTCTATCCTCGTTATCAGTCGCACGGCTCAACGTATGCTTGATATGCAAGTGTAAGAATGAGACGGAGAGAGTCTGTCTCAGCGACTTGGATATAGTACTGTAGAGAGAGGCGCGCGCAGGGCATGACGGGTAGGCTTAGGCAAGAGAGAGAAGCGAACGGGCGGTGTAGAGAGGCAGAAAGGATTTAGCAGCCATATTGTGCGTTGTGCGAGCTCGTGCTTTGGATAATTTTCAGTTCTTTAGATAGAAGCATTTTGGCTGATGTAATTAATTCGTGTGACTCTGCTTCGAATATTGGCTTGTTGAGAGAAATTGAAAAGCAGATCTTCTTGCTTATATAATCGTCGTGTCGTGTACAAGAACCAAGTGGGTTTGCCGTAATTCTGCAGAGAGATCGAAGCATCCTTGTAACGAGAGCTACGATAACCTTGAGCTGCACCGCATATCTTTGGTGCCGCTTTTGTTAAATCATCGATTCGTCTGTGTTAGAGAGGATCACCGGAAAATCTTCGTGTTCAACGACCGATAGAAAAATGTAAGTCTGCAGACTATCGTATTGCTTTTTATTATTGAATGCGTGTATGCGATATATGTAAAAATATCGAGACCGTCGTGTGCGCCGCGTCAGATAGAACAGGTTAGGTTTGTAACCTCCCCTTACCCGTAATTCTATTATACTAATGGTTATTTATTTAAATTGTATTCTTTATTCTATTTTTATTTTAAGAAATTATTATTTGTACTTAGAAACTCTTTGTGGTGTCGCGTTAAAGGATCGTTAAATAGCTAGCGCGCCATGCCTAGCTATTGCGGACCCTGTGTGTCTTTTATTATTAATAAAGTCGTTTATAGCTAGGACGCCTTGCCTAGCTATAGCTGACTTTTAAGATATATTTGTTAGTACTATTTAGGTTTATTATGTGAAAAGCCCGTTATTATTAAGGACCAAACGCCTTAATATTCGGGGCTTTACACTGATTAATAGGATAGGGAAAGGTATTTCTTGGATAGGCTCTTTATTTTAATATTCAATACAAAAAATAATATATGTTAAACACTAATTGTAATAAATAAAAGACCACTGCTTGCTTGAGGCACGTGTTGGCCAATCGCCTGTTATACCTCGAGCAAGCGCACGTCTAGGCTTTAAGAGAGCAGATCCAAGAGTGCCGAGCTCATCGCACTCCTTGCAACTACACTCTTCAGTCTTTTTCCCTCTCTTCTCACTTGGTAGAAGAAAGGGAGAGCCGCCTTGTACTCTCAGCGGTACTTATACATGCAAGCGCGTATACGTACATACGCGCGCTTGCATGTACAACCACTTCGGTCTTTCTGTACGTTTGCGCGCGCATATTCCAGTATTGTACGGTTTCAGGGCCGTACATACTCGGGCGCTCACATCGCCCCTCAAAATTAAAATTGATTTTGCATAATGATCCGATTAATTAACGGGAAAAATCGATTTTATTTTTCCAACCGCGACTACTGGGAATATGCGCGCACAAACAGCAAACTTCGTATTTCACCTTACCTAGGTGGTATGGAGGTATGCCCCCCAAAAATAAAAAACGATTTTTTACGTGTAATAAAAAAATAAAATATATTCTTGAATTTTTCACAAAGATAGTAACAAAAAAAATAATAACTTGGTTTTAACAATTTTTTCTTTTTTGCAACCTAAAATGTCTACAAATACTTTTTTCCTCATTTGTATGAAATTAAAACTAAAAGATTTGTCTTTTTAATTTATCTTAAATTAACTTATACGCATATTTTATTTATTTTTTAACTTCTTTAATTCACAGACCTACTTTTCTTTTTCTTTATTTTTAATGCAAACAACAAAAAAAATTTTTTTTTTATTTAACACTTTTTTCTTTCTTATTAAACTATTTCTACAAAACTAAATTTTTTCTTTTTATAAAACTTAACAAAAACCAATTTTCTCTTTATTTATGAAATTTAACTTAAAAATCTTTTTCCTTTTACCAAATTAACTAAAAAATTTCTTTATTCATACATTTTCACTTATTACTTCAATTTTAACTTAATAATGTTACTTGTCTTTTTAAATTAACTTAAATATAACTGTTTTTTATTATTTTTTTTTTTTTTTCAATTTATATAAAATTCTTTTTATTAATAAACTAAGAAATTTCTTTTTAAACACAATAAACACATTTTTCTTCTTTCACTTAAGTTTTTCATTTTTAGTTTTTTAGCACTATTTTTGTTTACTCTTTGTTTCTTTTTTGTTTTTTACAACTTTTTTCTATCCACTTTTCTATCTGTTCTTCATCGTTTTCTATGTCTTCTCTGTTTGTGTTTATTCCTGTTTTTTCTTTCTTTTCTTTCTCCTTCAACTCTTCTAATTTCCATCCCGAATAATATATTTTTATTTTTCCCATTCCTCTTTTTGATGTGAACTCTTGTATCAGTCTTTCTTCTTCTTCTTCTTTGTTTTTTATCTTCCTTTTATTATTTTTTTTCTTCATGTTTTTTTCCCAATTTTCATTCTTTGGCGTGTTTGTTCCTTTTACTATTTTGTCGTTCCTCATGTAATAATGGTACCCTGGTTCGTGGAAGTCCATGGGTTTTGGCTGGACAAATTGAGATGTGCTGGGGTACATCATTCTGCCTAAATTGCTGCTACGCATCTCCGGATCGCTGTCCCATTCGCACTCAATCAATTTGTTTTTAATTTTTTGTTCAGTTACTGACGTGCTAACGTGTTTAACGTTAAAATAACGCATCGTTTTTATAATCATACTCAAAGCCTTTTGAGTATCATATCCGATGATAACATCCTTGACTAATTTCGGAATTATTAGGTAGATTATTTTTATTTCTACATTTTTAAATTTTGTTTTTATTAATAACTGCCTCTTTATTCTTGTAGTTTTTGTACCTGTGGCTGTTTTTATAAACTTCCCAGTTATTGGCAATAAAGGGCATTTTTTAAATGTCTCGTAATTCTGAAAATAAAATTGCTCCGATATGCAGGTAACTTCGCTACCTGAATCGATTAGAGCTTTGACACTTATATTTTCTAACTTTATTTCAATTTCTGGGCAACATATGATATTATTTTCTTTTGACTCTCTTTTGTCAATATCATGAATTAAGTCATCTTTTATGCTTTCTTGCATAGAAGATATTAGTTTTGGGGATTTTCCATTAGTTGCGACCTTACCCCTTGTATTATTGACTTCAGGTGCAACTTTATTCAGTTTTCCTGATTTTTGTCATTATTTTCGTCGTTTATGTCTATATTTAAGACCTCTAATTCCTTGTTACTTTTTTGCAATTGTTTTTTATTTACAGGTGATTTTAATTTTTCACGCTGTTGATTTTTTTGTTTATTTTTATTCTCCTCGATTTCAGTTAAATTTATACTGGGATTCTGTTGAGGTTTTTTATACTCTTGTTTATAGTTATTTTGATTTGTTGCATTATTACTATGATTATAATACGTTTTATTAGTGTTTTCGTTTTTATTAAAGTTTTTTTGTTGACTATAATTTTTATTTACTGCTCTTTTCTCCTGCAGTTTATCATCATTGTCGAAATCTGACAAAATTTTAAATAAAGTATTTTTATCTCTCTTTTGAGAGAATTGCATGGCTTGCCTAACATTTCTGCTGAAATGTTTGCTAATTTTTTCGGCTAATTCTTCATCAGAATATTGGAGATTTAACTCTTTAGCGAAACCATATACTTGCATAGCATAAGTCATACGACTTAATTTGCCATTCTCATAGTATTGTCCAAACTCAACTTTCCTTCGAGTTGTTCTTTGGACATCTTCATTCCAATATCTATCAAGGAATAAATTTTTAAAACCTTCATAGGTTAGTACATCATCTTGATAGATATACCACCACTCATTTGCATCTTTTTGCAGAACCGTGTGTAAAAGTTCAAGAGTTTCTTCTTCTTCTAATTTTTTCAATGCAATATATTTTTCGAATTCATTTAGGAATTTCATAGGCCTTTCAACCTCAGTGCCTTCATACTTTGGCAAAGGAATTTTTATCTTGTTATTGTAAGGTTCGAAACCTTGCGTTCGAATCCCATTGTTTCTTAATTTTTCTTTTAATTCATTAATTTTTTCTTCTTGCTCTTGAGCAGTATCATCTATTTTCTGAGTTAGATTATCACGAACCATTTTAATGGCTTCATTATCATTTATTGTTTTTTTTAATTTACTCAATTCTTCATTTAGCGATTCATTTTTAGTAACTAAGTCTTCATTCTCTTTTTTATATTTGTTTAAGAGGTTTTTAATTACTATATTATCATCTGACAAGTTTTTTATCTTGTTTGATAATTCATTTATTTGTTCTTTAAAATTTATTGTTCCCGCATCTGCGGTTTTTTCTAAGTTAAAGACTATAGCTTTGTCTCGACTAGCTGTAATTTTGTCATCCAACTCTTGTTGTTTATTAAACAACAATGTCAGCTCATATGACACAGCTTTCATCCATTCATTTTGTTTTGTGTTAACATCTTCCTCTATGGTCCCATCAAGATTATCTAATTCTTGCATCAGTATCTCTGACCTTCTTTTCGCCATTTTTATTTTTATTCGCAATTACAATATTTATTAATATTTCCAAAATTAAAATTTAATCTATTTTTATTTCACTATTTCCTTATTTAAATCAATTGTTCAATAAGGTATTTATACTTTTAATAAATTTAATTTATCAAAAATGAAATTTCAAAATTTTAATTTCGTTTACACTTATTTTTTATTATGGCTCTTTTAATCCTTTAATATTATTATTTTGTTTTTATTTTATTTAAGAGCGTATATTCTTTTATTACAATGATTGTTCCCATTCGCGTTGAAAACCTATGCTTAAGAATTCCTTCTGTCTATTTCTTAGCTATCGACCTTTTAACTTTGCTATTTGACATTCTTTAAAAATATTCGCGCTTTAGACTTGAGTTTGCGCGGCTATAACAAAAGATTTTAAGAAAAAATTTAATGTGTACATTGTAACACTCAATCTTCTTGTTTTACCTCGCAACCTTCAAGTCTTTTTATTATTCTCATTTACGAATACTCTATTCAATATTAATATCAAGTAAAATTTTTGGTCAATCTTTTATTCGCATTTATTTAGAACAAAAGAAATTCTTTTATATAATTATTTTCTTATATTTAATACTGATGGTATTTTATATACCATTTTTCTTGCGTTTTCACGCTTTTTTTTTTTTTTTTTGAGTTTTATATATTTTTTTTTAGAATTTTTGAATTTTTTATAGATTTTTTTTTGATTTTTTAATTTTTGTTTGTGTTTTTAATTTATTAATTTATTTTTAAATTTTCCATTTTTTTTGTTATTAAAAATATATTTGTTTTTACTTGTAAAATTTCGCCTTTTATTTCTCTATGTTGTTTACGTATGTTATTTTTAATATTTATCATCTCGTTTTCTACTTTTTCCAGCCTTTCATCAATTGATTTTAAACATTCAAGAACTAATTCATTTCTTTGATTGTTTGTATCTATTAAATTTTGGATTCTATTTTCCAAATATTCTACTCTACTATAGTCTGTTCCCTGGAACAGACTATTTGGAAAATTAGGAATCATAAGGCGTATTTTTACTTTTCAATTTTAACTTTATACTTTAATAATTATTTTCACGCGACCCTAATTACGCGTGGGTTTTCTTAACAACGGTTAAGATCCTGTGGGCGCCAATGTAACCTTCCCTTACCCGTAATTCTATTATACTAATGGTTATTTATTTAAATTGTATTCTTTATTCTATTTTTATTTTAAGAAATTATTATTTGTACTTAGAAACTCTTTGTGGTGTCGCGTTAAAGGATCGTTAAATAGCTAGCGCGCCATGCCTAGCTATTGCGGACCCTGTGTGTCTTTTATTATTAATAAAGTCGTTTATAGCTAGGACGCCTTGCCTAGCTATAGCTGACTTTTAAGATATATTTGTTAGTACTATTTAGGTTTATTATGTGAAAAGCCCGTTATTATTAAGGACCAAACGCCTTAATATTCGAGGCTTTACACTGATTAATAGGATAGGGAAAGGTATTTCTTGGTAGGCTCTTTATTTCAATATTCAATACAAAAAATAATATATGTTAAACACTAATTGTAATAAATAAAAGACCACTGCTTGCTTGAGGCACGTGTTGGCCAATCGCCTGTTATACCTCGAGCAAGCGCACGTCTAGGCTTTAAGAGAGCAGATCCAAGAGTGCCGAGCTCATCGCACTCCTTGCAACTACACTCTTCAGTCTTTTTCCCTCTCTTCTCACTTGGTAGAAGAAAGGGAGAGCCGCCTTGTACTCTCAGCGGTACTTATACATGCAAGCGCGTATACGTACATACGCGCGCTTGCATGTACAACCACTTCGGTCTTTCTGTACGTTTGCGCGCGCATATTCCAGTATTGTACGGTTTCAGGGCCGTACATACTCGGGCGCTCACAGGTTAAATTAACTTTTGATTCTTTTTATGAAATTTATTAAATTGCGCCACTAGTAAAGATTATGATAATCTCATTTCTATGTATTGAATTTATTTATTGTTCTGAATAAATTAAAGTAAAATTGAAGTTATTTTGGATTATTATATAACATCATTTCTCACTGATTAAAATCGTGTTTTGTCCGTATATGTTAAACTTAATACACTTGCCTTCTTTTGATCTACGATATTTAACAGAGTCTTAAGGTACACGCCGTGGGTTTCGTCGTACCAGACGTCCGGGAGGCAGAACTTCTAAGCGAAGTTCTGCAATAGTATTAAATATTGCTTAACTGATTTCCGTTGTATAAAAAAGACATTCATAGTTGATCAGTAGCAGTTTACGAGGCTGATCATCTATAAATTGAAAATCGGTTATTTAACGGTAAGTGCGCATGTACTTGAAGTAAGTACATACGAGACCCACAAATATATTTGATTAGTTGATTTAAATATATTCCCCGTTACAATTATTATAATTGTTTTTACTATTTTCTTCTATTTCTCCGACAATTTCTAGTTTTGTTCCTCTCACATATTTATTTTCTAATTTATTTAATAAAACGTCCAATTTATATTGTCCATCCGTTATTGTTCCGATATATTCTGATTCATTTTTTTTATGTTTTTGTACAAAAAAATTTTTTAAGTACCCTTGTATTTCTAAAAAATAAAAAATTATTTGTTCAATTTATCATATTTTTTTCAATAATATTTAATTACTTATTAATCCAGGTCTTAATTTTATTTCTTCGAAATTTATTTTAATTGGTTTATTTTTCAATATGTTGTATTTGCCTAAATGAGTAATATTCGAATAATATTTTAATGTTGAATCATATATTTGATTTCCTTTATTGTATCCTCTTGCTTTTGATACATTAACATTCTCTAATATTATTTTCTGAAATATTAAAAAATGTTTAATATTAAGTTGTAATTAATAATATTGTATATTATGAAAATTTACTTCGATTAATTTTAGATTTTATTTTAAATAAAAAAAATACTAAAATTTAAAAATAATATAAATCTGTATGCTTTTTTCAACGACAATAAAAATAAATTTGTAAGCTTTTTTTAAAAATAGTAAAAACAGATATACATATTTTTCAACGACACTAAACAATAAATTTGTATGCTTTTTTCAGCGACAATAAAATATAAATTTATAAGTTTCTTTTAGCAATTATGAAGAATAAATATATAACCTTTTTTTATCGACAATGAAAATGATTTTGTAAGCTTCTTTTAACGACAACTAATAAATTTGCATGCTTATATTAAATTTTTTTAGTGACAACAAACAATAGATCTGTACGCTTCAACAACAATATTAAATGAATTTGAAATCTTTTTTAGCGACAGTAAACAATAAATTTGTACGCTTTTTTCAACAACAATGAGATATAAATTTATAAGTTTGTTTTAGCGATTATAAAAAATAAATTTGTAAGCTTCTTTTAGCGACAACAAACAATAAATTTGTATGCTCATATAAGGATTTTTAGTAACAACAAACAATAGATCTGTACGCTTCAGCGACAATAATAAATGAATTTGTAATCTTTTTTAACAACAGTGAACAATAAATTTGTACGCTTTTTTCAACGACAATGAGATATAAATTTATAAGTTTCTTTGAATTATTATAAAAAATAAATTTGTAAGCTTTTTTTAGCGACAATATACAATAAATTTATATACTTGTATAAAATTTATTTAGCGATAACAAACAATTGCTTCAGCGACAATAATAAATTTCCAAGTTTTTTTAGCGACAATAAAGATGAATTTGTAAGCTTCTTTTAACGACAACAAACAATAAATTTGTGTGCTTATATGAGATTTTTTAGGTGACAACAAACAATAAATCTGTACGCTTCAGCGACAATAATAAATGAATTTGTAATCTTTTTAGCGACAATAAACAATAAATCTATACGCTTTTTTCAACGACAATGAGATATAAATTTATAAGTTTCTTTTAATTATTATAAAAAATAAATTTGTAAGCTTTTTTCAGTGACAATGAACAATAAATTTATATACTTGTATAAAATTTATTTAGCGATAACAAACAATTGCTTCAGCGACAATAATAAATTTCTAAGCTTTTTCAGCGACAATAAAGATGAATTTATAAGCTTCTTTTAGCGACAACAACCAATAAATTTGTATGCTTATATTAGATTTTTTTGGTGACAATAAACAATAAATCTGTAAGCTTCAGCAACAATAATGAATGAATTTGTAATCTTGTTTAGCAAAAGTAAACAATAAATTTGTACGCTTTTTTCAACGACAATGGGATATAAATTTCTAAGTTTCTTTTAGTGATTATAGAAAATAAATTTGTAAGCTTTTTTTAGCGACAATAAACAATAAATTTATATGTTTGTATAAAGTTTTTTTAGCGACAACAAACAATCGCTTCAGCGACAATATTAAATTTGTAAGCTTTTTTTAGCGACAGTAAAGATGAATTTGTAAGCTTCTTCTAGCGACAATGAAGATGAATTTGTAAGCTTCTTTTGGCAACAACAAACAATGCTTTTTATAAGCTTTTAATGCAGCCATATATTTGTATGCTTGTCTCAAGCCCAAAAATCTTTTATTAAGATAAATATGTAAATATCTTATTTCTAATTTTAAAAAGAACATGTTTTATTTAAATACAATTGTTAATAAAGTACCTATGGATATTAAGCTGAATTCATTTTGTAATTCATAGTTTACTATTGTAATTAATAAATTTTTTCAATAATAAAAATAAAGATACAATATAGAGAGGAAGCTTTGTATTATCAATTAATTATGTTTGCAATTATATTAATAAAATAATAATAATAATAATTTTTTTTTTTATTTTTGAAATTTAATATTAGAATACGAAAAAACTTTATATTATTAAATAGTTACAGTTACAATCATAATAATAAAATATTACTAATTATAATAATATTAGATTACTTATAATTGTTATTATAATAATAGAATATTATTAATAATAAGAATATTTTTTTATTTCTATTAACTTAATCATAATATCATAGTGGGGGGAGGGCAAAATGAGGGGGGCTATAAAAAGTGAGGGGGCTGAGGGGGCTACAAAAATGAGGGGGCTGATGGGGGGCCTAAGTTACGTCAATTTGGGAATAGCCATTTATAAGAGGAATCACAACGTTATTTGAGGGGGCAAATTGAGGGGGCTGAGGCGGGGGCTACAAAAATTGAGGGGGGTGAGGGGGGCCTAAGTTACGTTAATTTTGGAATAACAATTTATAAGAGGAATCACAACGTAATTTGAGGGGGGGCTATGCCGACAGACATTTGAGGGGAGGCTGAGGGGGGGGGGGAGGTCGGTTGAATCTTGTCTTACGATTATATATATATATATATATATATACATATACACACACGCGTGCACCTACACATATACACGCGTACACATACATATACGCACATTCATATGCACATACACACACGCACACACTCACACACATATATTATTACACACGCACATACACACACACATACACACATACACATACATATACACACATACACACACACGCATATACACACACATATATATATATATTTCTCTGTACATTTTCACATAATTATGTCACATACAAACGTACACGTAAACACATACACTGATACACATAAACACATACACACACATACATACGCTCACGCACAAAAACACATACATATACAACATTCACCTTTATTCCAACATTCATTTTAATATCTCTATCTTTTCGTATCCATGTCTTCGTCTCTATATCTCCGTTCTTATGTCTATGTCTCCTACCTCTGTCTCTTCATCTCTGTCTTTCTGTTTCTGCCTATTTGTTTCTGTCTCTCTTTCTTCAGCCCTCTATCTATATCTCTTCATCTTCATTCTTTTGACTCCGTTTCTTTGTCTTTGTCTCTTTATCTCTGTCTCTCCGTTTTCGGCTTTCCGTTTGTCTCTCTGTCTTTCTCTCTTTGTCTCTCCGTCTCTATCTCTGTGTCTTTGTCTCTGCGTCTCTGTTTCTACGTTTTCGTTTCTCTATCTCCATCCCTTTGTCTGAAACACATGATTAAAGAGAATTAATTTCTATTATATTTTATTATTAATTTAAATAAAATTTAAATTCAGTAGAACAAATTTTTAATTTATCATGATGATATGATTTGTATTCAAACAATTTTTATACATATTGGAACTTTAATTGATTTTTTTTTTAAATATATAAAAACTTAATTTCAAACAGAACTGCAATATATAAATTTATAAATTGAGGCAATTTTTTTGACTTCAAAATTGGCTAATTTATACATATTTATATAATATATGAAAATTTAACTGAGTGATTTAGGAGCAAGGTAAATTAAGCTCATTTATATTAATTCTGAGCAATTTCAGGTAAATTTTGGTTCGGTTTTATCTGAATTTTAGCTTTATTTTAGATCTGTTTATATTGTATTCTTCCTATACTATTAAAAGTATATCGCCGCTGTCGGCGTAGCCATCGTCAGAAATGTGCCCCTCATTTTTCGACCTATATTGCAGTGTTAAATTTAGCTGGATTTGAGCTTGTAATTAGCTAGGTAATAACTGAATCAAGCTAAATTTAAGCTTTGAAATAGCTGAAAATTAGCTGAATTTAGCTGAAATTAAGCTTGTAGTGAACTTGGTAATAGCTAATTTTCAGTTTTGTATATAACGATATATGATAACATATAAGTTTAAGATTAATAATAGATGAAAAATGGGTAGTAATATCTTTTTTATAATTAACTAATAATCATGTAATCATCGTGAAGTTTAATCATATAAATAATTAATAATTTTACGATTCTATTAAAAGTATAGGGTTGAAAATTTCATTTTGAAAAAGCTAAATTGAAGTTTAATAATCAAATGATTAAATTTAAATTTTGGTGAATCAAAATCAAAATTAAACACTTGAATATAGTTTTTATAAATTGAATTAAATTTTTATTTATTTGTGTAAAAAAAACACCGTCATCACAGTTTTCCAAATTTCTTATTCTAAATCCAAAAATGTTTCAAATATCTCTTTATTACTGCCTTCCATTTTCAATAATAGAAAGCCTAATATAAAGTAAATTGGGGAAATTTTTCCATTAAGATTAAAAATTTGGAAAACTGTCATGTCGGTAGCTATGTATAAATCATATACCTTATTAAGTCCCCTTATATGATGTTTTCGATGTGTGAAAATTTTATCACATAATTTGCATGTATAATGAATTTTTTTAATAGAAACAAATAATATTAACATGTTTATCTACAGACAAAAAAATTAAATCCTGTTTACAATGAAATCTCAATGAAAAAAAAAATTTTTAATAAAAAGCATTAAAACATCGATAAAAAAAGAGAAAAAACAACGTTCGATTGACAGATCTATAGACTAATAGCACTATTATTTAATTCATTATATTATAGTCAATGAGGTATTATTTTTCTTTAATAATCTACGTATCAAAATAATAGTTATTTTTTCTGCAAACACATTTATAGAAATTTGTGTAGATGTGTTACGTCACGACGTATCTTTTATTTAAAAATTTTTTATTTCAAATCATGCAGTTATTAATCAATAAGGTAATATTACTTAGTAAGCATATCATAAAATTAAGTAATTTTCTATGAAATAAAAGAAAGTGCAATGCTATTTACAAAATAAACAAAACTTGAACAATGCGAAGGCTACACGAACTAGATTTACCACGTTAACCTTATTATTCAATAAAAGTCAAAATGCATAATAAGCATTACTCCATCGATTGACATCAATTCTAAATTCAAATTATATTAAAGATTGAGAAGCACTCTTTCAAAGAACTTCTACGAGCACATTTATCCGCACTTTTCAATAAGTACTTCTAAAGATACAATTATTACTTTTATACTTCTCGCACTTTAAAATTATACAATTATTCGAGCAATATATTAGATCGCACTATATTTAGTTTATTATAAAAGTATCAAATAAAATCTCTATAATTAAATTATTAAATCAAGTGTACTTATTTACTGTCTGCCTGTATCTACTAGGCTGAATCATGGTAATATTATTACAATTATATTTCCATATATTTCTTTCAAAATTTAAGTATACTTAATCGTGACAACGATTTGAATCAATTATAATTGGTAAAGTCTTTTGACCGCTAGACTAACATTTGATAAAACATTTATAAAGCAATTACTAACTTTATTCTTTATTCAATATTATAATAAAACATATACACTTAGCCCTCATAAAAGACAACATCTAATTATTGATTCTGTGCTGGTGTAAAGCCAGGACTTTACAGATGATTAGATTCATTAAAAGATCATTAAAGATTTACCTGAAGAAAACTTTTAAATAATTAAAATTATTTAGTCTTTTAAATAAAAGTTATTAAAAAATTACAAATTCTTGGATATTTTTTTTAAAGTTATAAAAGCAAGATGGGAGTTGGCGCGGTTTCCACGCAGGGGGCTTGCTCCCTATTATATATATATATATATATGGGACATTTCACACCAACTGGAAAAGCAAAAAAATTAAAATCGATGAAACTCTGAAAAGATATTCTTTTTTTTACTCAAAATATGTAAAAGAATTTTCAAGGATCTAGATTAAAAGGATCAAGAGCTATAGATCCTTGAAATTTGGAAATTTTTCAAAATTTTTGGAAAAGTCTCAACTTCATTATTTTTTTTCTCAAAATCCTGATGTTTTAGAGAGAAATTCATAAGAATACTTCTTGTTATAAAAGAAGAAGAGAGTTAGCACGATTTTTTACTGACCTGAATTTTGAAGTTTTTTATTGGTTCTTATATGTATCAAATGGTAATTGAAATTACTTATTGTTCGCCACCAGGGTTGCGAAAAAAGTAATTAAAAATTATTTGAATTACTAATCATTTTTTAATTTGTAATTAAAGATTTATTTAATTAGCAATTCCTTTTAAATTGATGATTAAAAATATTTTAATTAACAAATCAAAATATAATCGTGAATTGAAAAGGCTTTAATTAAAAAATCAAAAGGAATTCTTAATTAGATAAATTTCAATTAAGAAATCAAAATGTAATGGTGAATTAAAAGGGTTTTAATTAAAAATTCAAAAGAAATGAAATAAATTTCAATTGAGAAATCAAAACCTAATTGTGAATCGAAAGGGCTTTAATTACAAAATCGAAAGGAATCATTTAAATTAAGAAATCAAAATGTAATCGTGAATTAAAAAGGCTTAGATTACAAATTCAAAAGTAGTTCTTGATTAAATAAATTTCAATTAAGAAATCTAAATGTAATCGTGAATTGAAAGGGCTTTAATTACAAAATCAAAATGAATCCTTAGTTAAATAAATAATAATTAAGAAATCAAAATGTAATCGTAAATTGAAAAGGCTTAGATAACAAATTCAAAAGAAATTCTTAATTAAATAAATTTCAATTAAGAAATCCAAATGTAATTGTGAATTGAAAGAGCGTTAGTTATGATTATGATTTGTGAATTCGAGGGCTTTAATTAAAAATTCCACAATTCCTTTTTAATTAAATGTACTAAGGAATTTTTATCATATATATATGTATATAGAAAAACATATGTGGACGCGCACATACATACGGACCTGGGCTCATATATATGCAACATTTCATGTCGACCCGCACGCACACACACAGACAAGTTGATATATATATATACATGATCCCTTTTATGTCAACTTGCACATGTTGACCTGTATATTTTTTGGTTCATATATATGTATATATATTAGTTATATACCCAACTTGGGCGTACGAAGGATTTATATGAGTGAGACTAATTTTTGGCTTGAGCAGTAGTCGGTCGAGGGCTTTAGCCCGAGACTGACTGCTGTTCAAGCTATAAAACATTAGTCAAGATCATATGCATCCTTCGTTAGCCCAAGTTGGGTAGATGATTTTATGTTATCGTAGGTCGTATGAGGGACTATAAAAAGATTAAATACAAATAAAAAAACATTATAATAAAATATAAATTTTTAGACTATTTAATTGAAGAATTTGAAATTCTATTTATTTGAAGAATGCACGCAAAGAACTGAGCGGTGCCGGTATACTTCTGCCTATGCGACAGAGAGAGCCGACGAAGAATTACGGAAACGACCGAACGACGCCGACGGAGAACTACAGCTTACTTTTAACTGCGCTCTTCTTTATCTGTCTTTGTCTTACTTGTAGCAGCGCGCTGACTCTACTACCCTTCTAAAAACATATTTTAGTGTTTTGCTCCGAACGTTCTTCAACAAGACTGTAGAATATTTGCCAATACACTTCAATACAGTGTGGCGTATGCAATAATATTCCATACTATAAAGTATTTTAAAGTCGTATACTCCATTGTATAATGTATTGCTAATTGAATATACTTTAGCTACGAGCAGGGCGGTATGACACCCCAATACCCATTTAGCTAGCTCCACGGGTATTCTACCGAATACGACATACTATAACATAAACATACATACATACATAGGACATTTCATGTCGGGTAGGTTTTTTTTATATGTAGTACATTTCATGACAACACGCACACACACATCCGAGTACCCTTAGGTTTATATATATGGGACATTTCATACCGATTCGCATGCATGCACACGCACGTTAATGAACATAGGATTTTTCACGTCAATTCAAACGCACACACACATGTTTATATATATATATATATATATATATATAGGGGATATTTCATGTCTATTCGCATGCATGCACACAGACTTTAATAAACATGGGATTTTTCACGTCAATTGGAACCCACGCACATACAGGATTATATATATGGGACATTTCATGCCAATGCGCACGCATACACACATGATTATATATATATATGGGACATTTCATGTCAACTCGTACGAACTCATAATCACAGGCTTTTCTATATATGTGGGACATTTCATGTCAATTTGCATGCATGCACACGCATGTTAATAAACATAGGATTTTTCACGTTAATTTGAACGCACACACACACAGGTTTATATATATATATATATAGGGGATATTTCATGTCAATTTGCATGCATGCACACAGACTTTAATAAATATGGGATTTCTCACGTCCATTAGGACACACGCACATACAGGTATATATATGGGATATTTCATACCAATGTGCACCCATGCACACACAGGTTTATATATATATGGGACAGTCCACGTCGTTGCGCATGCATGCACACACACGTTGATATACATGGGATTTTTAATGTCAATTCAAACGCACGCACACACACAGGTTTATACATATAAAACATTTCATATCGATTCGCATGTATGCACACACATTAATATATATAGGATTTTTCACGTCAATTATTACTCACGCCCATGCAGGTTTATATATATATATATATATATATATATATATATATATATATATATATATATATATATATATAAGACATTTCATGACAACTCTAACACACCTATTTGAGTGCCCTTAGGTTTACATATATGGGACGTATCATGTCAACACGCACGCACCGGTTTTCATATATTCGATATTTCTTGTCAACTCGAAGGCGCAAACACATCTAAACATGTACTGGAGATTTGTATTTATATATATGGGACCGTTTCTGTCAATTCGCATGCACGCACACACATGGGCTTACAAATTGCGATGATGCGATTTTTAAGCATCGCGCTTAAACGGGGCTCTACGCTCAGCCGCTACAAGGCATCACTCCCGCAACGGAAATATAGAGCCTCAGGGCTTATAAGAGCCGTCGCCTGCCTTTTCGAATTAGAGCTTATCCAACCTCTCCGCTGTGAGCATGTATTAGAGGGAGAACTTTGCATGCTTCACAGTGTACCTTTCCCTCTCTACTCTCTTGGAGATCACATAGAGTGGTTTCCTTCCATCCTACACGACTGTGTATTAGAAGATATACTTTACGCAGTCTCCTTACCACTCTCCTTGACTCTCTAGGAGTATATACTAAGAGTCGAGGCTCCACTCTAGCCACGGCTGTGTACTAGGAGTTATACTTCACGCAGTCTCCTTAACCGCTTACATACACGCATATACGCCCAGGTTTAGATATATGTCATGTCAACTCGCTCGCATATACAGAGGTTTATATGTATAAATGGAACATTTCATGTGAAGTTACCAATATACTCAGTTATATATATAGTCGTAAGCGTTTTTCCGTCCTAAGTACTCTCCTTCTCCCTTATCTTCTTATTAAATAATGCCGTCAATCTGATCGTTAATGGCTACTTTTATGTATTTATAGAAATCTGTTTCCCCTTTTCCCCCTTCGTGATCAGCCATTAGACCCCCGTTTCCACCCCCTAATCATATTTCTGACCTATTGGTATATTGTCTTTTTATTATAGCCATGTCGTATTGTGATTTATTTTTTATATGATTGGATTTGTTTTATAATTTCCAATACTAAAAGAGATATATTGAATGAAATTCTCTATTACCGCATTCACAGAATAAAAGTTCATAATAATATATCATTTTTATATTATGAAAATATTTCTATATTAGTATTATAATAATAACAATGATGATTAGGTATTATTGATAATTTTTCATATTTCTATTATATATATATATATATACATAATAGAAATATATATATATATATATATATATATATATATATATACAGTGCCACTCACGAAAATTTGGCTACTTAAGAAAAAATCGGAAAAAAATTCAAAGTTTAATATCTCTACGAAAAATGATTGAATCTCAAAAATTTCAACTAGGTTTTAAAGTTTACACTAAAAACCATCATCAAACGTGAGTTTCGATATAAGAAAGTTGAAATATCAACCTTTTATCCATAAGAAATGAAGCTTTTAAAAAAAAATTGAAAAATTTTTTTTTTATTTATTATATTATTGAAGAAGTTTATGTCGAAATGATAAAGTAGTGATAATTTTGTGATTATGATAATTATGGATTTTGGTTACTTATAAATAATAAGTGATATAGTTATTACAGTTTTGAAAAAATTTATAGTAAAATGATAAAATGAATAGTATTGTGATTAAACTAACTTGGAATTTATAGCTTATATCGATATTATTTATAAAAAAATCAAATGTCTTTGTATTTATTGTTAAAATATGAATAAATCACTATTAAACGTTTTAAGTACAAAAATATTGTTATTATTATGTTTTCTATTTTTTCACTTTTTTATTAATTTTTATTATTTTGTTTTCTTTTTCTATAATTATAAATAGGCGTATTATTGATACACCACAATTAACAGAGTAAGAAATATAAAAAATATTTTACCATAGGGAAAATGAGAAAAATAAAATTTTTTTGTTTGTATTTGAACATTAAAATCGGATTATTTACTAAAAAACAACACTTTTTTCTCTCTGAAGTTCTTTTTTTCAAGCACCCTTTTCGAAATATCAGCTATTGAAAAAACAAGGATTTTTTTAACGTAAATGAGCATAACTCTTTTTAAAATAGACTTACAGTAGTTTTTAACCTCTCATTTTGAAGTAGAGTATTGTAGTTTTCATCTCTTTTTTTAATTTTTAATCACAAGAAAATTTTCGACAAAATGGGACAAATTTGAAAATGGATGAAAAAAATGACAAAAAATAGCTTTAGTTTTTATGGGAAATTTTTTATCGATAAACACAGTTGGAATTTTTAAGATTCGATTATTCCTCGCAGAGATAGAAAACTGAATTTTTTTCAATTTCTTCTCAGGTGGCCAAATTTTCGTGAGCGGCAGTGTATGTAGCTATTGTAGCTCAATTTCAGAGATATCACATCATTAATTTTTTATATTGATGTATCTGAGGTCGATGTCTTACGGTACTTGGATGTTTCTGGACACCTTGATGTCATCTGTAGTATCATTGCTTATTGTTTATCAAATTCATATTTGTTCTTGTGCATGCCTATCAATCTTCCTGGAAATCTGAATGTCAGTCAGGGGAATAAATTTTGAAATTTTTCATATCGTCTATGAATTATAAAGAAATTTTCATGGAATCTAAGATTCTGGTTATTTCTGCTAATCTTAAGAGGCGGTCGGGACTATTTTCCGCATAGGGGCGCTGCGGTCAGGTGAGAGAAAAATGTAAAATAATTTTTACTAAGCGATTTACAATTTACTGAAACAATAATATTGCCTCTAATGTTGTCAATAACTCTAGCCATATATATGTAGAATAATTATTGATGCTAATCTTGTTTGAAAAGTTTAAAATATTGTTGTAAGGCAAAAAATGCAGCGCGAGATAGAGCCGGCGTGAGCATATGTATTCATAATTCTTTAGTATTACTTTCTTTGTCGCACTAAAGAAAAATACACATGTTTACAGCGGATCTATTACGCGTAGCATTTTTCGCTTTACAAAAATATTTTGGATTTTTCAAATAAGATTAGCATTGATAATTATTGTACATATATATGACAAGAGTTATTGACAACATTAGAAGTATATTATTGTCTTAATAAATTGTAAATCCGTGTATAAAAAATATTTTATATTCTTCTCTCACCTGCAGCACCACCAAGCGGCAAATGGTTCCGACCGCCTCTTAACATTAATCTCGAAAAAAAATTTTGAAATTTTTTACAACTATAGTAAGTTTATATGTTTTTTCATAGAGGGTATTTTACAATGCTCTGCTATACCTGACATTGTCTATCATCCGTAGGAACAGCTTTCAAAAATTTTTACAATGACGTTTTTATCGTTTTTAGACATTAAAAAATTTTAATGTAAAATTAATGATATGCATCATTGACAGTATGTCCGAGTTCCCCCATCCCCCGCCACTGAATAATATTTTTATTTAAAGCTTATTAATAAACGGTGCGTCAAAACATGTTCTTTCGCTACAGTCAGAAAATTCGTAATATCAATCCCAAGTGCGGTCAAGGAATACACCAGAACACTATACATAAAAAGTTATAAGCAAACTTTCTATCTATAGTATTTTGAGGTTAGGCTTATCGAGATATTGATATCTAATTTTTATTCAAATAGTATCAACATAGTTTTAGTGCGCACAAATCAGTATATTTGTTTAGATAATTAATATAAAAAAAATATTAATAAAATAAAAAAAGCAAAAATCGATTTCAACAACTCCGACATTCCGTTAAAAACAAAGACACAAAAAATAATTCATCAGTCAATATTTGTTCAAAGTTATAAATACTCTAGTAAACGAACAAACAATAAATAAATTAAGATATAAAGTACAGTGTGAATATGTGTATTAAACTAATCAAAATAGAAATATATATTTATCTGAAGTAAAATTCAACGTAGATGCTTTTAAAAATAGATTATATATCAACAGTAGTATGTTTCATATTAGAAAATAATCGCGATATTATTAAATATATGAAAGCTTAGATTAGCTGAGTAATCGCCACTTCATAAATTCTTTTTAAATGTTTCATATTAGAAAATAATTGCGATATTATGAAATATATGAAAGCTTACATTGGCTGAGTAATCGCCACTTAATAAATTCTTTTCAAATGTTTCATATTAGAAAATAATCGCGATATTATTAAATATCTGAAAATTTACATTGGCTGAGTAATCGCCACTTGAAAAGTTATTATTTGAACTCTTGTGTTAAATAAGCAATCATGATATTAAAAGTTATCCAAAAATGTACATTGGCTGAGTTATCGCCACATATAATATTGTAAATTTTTACCAGCATGAAGTAAATAAATGATTCAAATAAATGACATGAAAAAAATAGTTTTATTGCTTTATATAAGGTCACGTCGTATGGAAAAAAATTCAGAAGTCATGCATAAAAAGCTATAGAGAACCTGTGTATTTATATGAGCTTACATAATTTATATACGATGTATCCATAGTCCATACACAATATGCATAAATGTGTCTAATCATGTAAATCTTATTCATAGTCAATATCCCTGGTAGAAAATACACCATCTAAAAATGAACAATGATCATTTATTTATCAGTTTTTCATGACCAATAAAACTGATCATTAACTGATAAAAAAATAGTAAACTCGCTTTAAATACGTAGTCGCTCAGTCGATAACGGCCGTCCCTATTCTTGCAGCCTTAATTTGTTTACTTGCGCTCGTGTATCAAAAGATAGGTTAAGAGACTAACAGAGAGAAAAACAATTTAAAAATTTTGAAGCAACGTTCGCTAACTACAATTGATTGCGTAGTACGCAGGTTATGTTACTTGAAACATACATATCTGCTTTAAAACATTTAATAATACACTATGGAGAACATTAATAGAAAAAGAAAATATGCTAACAAAAAGAAAAAATGTAGACTGAACGATCTAGTTGAGAAATACACTAGTTGTATAAAAAAAGAGGAAGAAAAGATAATTTATGTATTATTAAATTAAATATATATATTAGATTTCATTATAAAATATTTTTACAATCAAAATGTTTAATTTATTTTCCCTGTTTATTTAACATTTTTCAAGTATAAAAAACGCTGCCAAGTGCTTTGGCAGAATGCTTTCTCATAGAGCTCTTTGAGTTTCATTATTTTTTTTATATTTATTTAAATGTGATTTAATATAAAAAAAATTGTCTAACATTAATATTTATTAATAAATTTGTACTTTAAAAGAACGATGAAAACGAAATTTTTAATCGTAACCACGCTAAGTAAGAAGATAAATAAAAATAAAAATTTTTATGAAATAAATATAAAATTAAATAATTGATAATAAAGCTACACTAGGAAAATTATTTTTTTTAAACTTGGTTTATAAAGACAGTAGCAAATAACTTCTATACAAATTTTAGAGCAATTCTATCGAGTACTTTACGTAAAATGGAAAAAAACTAAAATATGAAAATTTTTAAAATTTTCTTAAATGAAAACTACGCTAAAAAGATCGGTTTATAAAAGTTATCCTTCTTTTGGCAGATGCAAATTATTCCCATGGAAATCTCAAAGCAAATTCATCAAGTAACTTACGTAAAATACAAAAAAAAAAATTAAAAATCGAAAATTTTTTCAAATTCTTAAAATAACTCTATAAAAAAAAAAATACAATATGAATACAAATTTTCAATAGCTTCCCGCCTAGTTATACAAAAACATAGATGGTATACAAAATTTGAAGCAAACCCATCGAGTAATTTTCGAGATCTAACTGGTTAAATAAATAACATTTTCTTTTTAAAATTTCTTTTTCAAAATTTTAAAAATGCTCTAAAATTAAAACTACGCTATGAAAATCAATTTTTGAAAATTTCCCTTCTTTTGGCAGTTGCAAATAATTCCCCTGCAATTTTTAGAACAAATCTATCGAGTACTTTACGTAGAATAAAAAAAAAATAAGAAAAGAAGAATCGAAATTTTTTTTTAAATCTTTAAAATTTTCTAAAATTGTAACCACACTAAGAAAATTAGTTTTCAAAAGCTTATTTTTTTCAGACAATAGCGAATTAATTGTATAAAAATTTTGGAGAAAATTTATAGTATGGTTAACGCAAAAAAGAAAATAAATAAAAAATAAAAATTTTTCTGAAAATTTTCAAAGTGCTCTAAAATTAAAACTGCGCTGAGAAAATTAATTTTCCAAAGCTTGTTTTTTTCAGACAGTAGCGAATTAATTGCATACAAATTTTGGAGCAAATCTATCAAATGGTTTTCGTAAAATAGGAAAAAATTAAAAATAAAAATTTTTTAAAAAATTTTTAAAATGCTCTAAAATTAAAAGTGCGCTAAGAAAATTAGTTTACAAAATTTTTTATACTTTTGGCAGTCGAAATTAAGTTTCATACAAATTTTCGAACAAATTCTTCGAGTAGTTTACGTAAAATACAAAAAAAATGAAAAATCGAAATTTTTTTAAAATTCTTAAAATGATTCTAAAAAAAAAAACTACGCTAAGAAAACCAATTCTCAATAGCTTCCGCACCAGTTCATCAAAAAATTGAATTGTATGGAGAATTTGAAGTAAATCCATCGAGTAGTTTTTAAGATTTTATTGGCTTAATAAATAGAAACATTTTTTTTTTTAATTTCAAAATGCTCTAAAATTAAAACTAAGCTAAGAAAATCAGTTTTTAAAAATTTATTTTATCCGGGCGATCACAAATAAATTCCATGCAAATTTTGAAGCAAATTCATCGTGTAGTAAATAAAAAAAAACCAAAAAACGAAAAATCGAATTTTTTTTTTTTTTTTTTTTTAAACTTTAAAATGAAAACTACGCTAGAAGAACCAATTATTAATAGCTTCCCAGCAAGTTAGTCACAAAACTAAATTCCATGCAAAATTAGAAGCAAATCCATCGAGTAGTTCTCGAGATACAGTTTACTAACTGAATTCATACATCCACACACACACACACACACACACACACACACACACACATACATACAGACATTTTCTGGAAACTACTTTTTTCGACTCACCGAGTTTAAATATGTACAAATTAATGAAAAAATAGAAAAAAATTTTTTTTATCGATACAATGCTTTCTCTATGAGAAGGCAAAATAACAAAATGAGTTATTATATTTTTTTTAATAATAAAATAATAAATAAAATAAAATATATTTATATCAGGAATCATATTTTATAAAATAGCTTTGAAGTTTGCAATGGTAAATAATGTCATGTTTGAATATTATGCCAAATATATTTGAAAAAAAATAACCTAAAAAATTAGAAAAATAAAGCTTTTAATCTTTATAGATCTTCTTTAAACTTTCACTTTAACTCTCTTTATAATTCAAATTAAATTTTCTTATTAATTTTCAAATACTTATATTTATCAAAGAATCAAATGAAAATAAATATATTTAATAAAACTATTATTTTAAAACTACCATAATTTGACCAGTTTTTGATTATTAACAGTCGTCAGTTATGAGATAAACTAATCATTTTTTAATGAAAATTAGTCAGTTATTGATCATTTTCGTTAAAACTGGTTAAAATATGATCAAGTTATAATGAAATTTTCTACCAGGGATATTATCTCCATTTAATTTATTTTTGCTTTCTCATAGAGAAAGCATTGTATCGGTAAAAAAAATTTTTTTCTATTTTTTCATTAATTTGTACATATTTGAACTCAGTGAGTCGAAAAAAGTGGTTTCCAGAAAATGTCTGTATGTATGTGTGTGTGTGTGTGTGTGTGTGGATGTATGAATTCAGTTAGTAAGCTGTATCTCGAGAACTACTCGATGGATTTGCTTCTAATTTTGCATGGAATTTAGTTTTGTGATTAACTTGCTGGGAAGCTATTGATAATTTGGTTCTTCCACCGTAGTTTTCATTTTAAAGTTTTTTTAAAAAATAAAAAAAAAATTCGATTTTTCGTTTTTTGGTTTTTTTTTGTTTACTACTCGATGAATTTGCTTCAAAATTTGCATGGAATTTATTTCTGATTGCCCGGATAAAATAAATTTTTAAAAACTGATTTTCTTAGCTCAGTTTTAATTTTAGAGCATTTTGAAATTTTTGAAAAAATGTTTCTATTTATTAAGCCAATAAAATCTTAAAAACTACTCGATGGATTTACTTCAAATTTTCCATACAATTCAATTTTTTGATGAACTGGTGCGGAAGCTATTGGGAATTGGTTTTCTTAGCGCAGTTTTTTTTTTAAGAATCATTTTAAGAATTTTAAAAATTTCGATTTTTCATTTTTTTTTGTATTTTACGTAAACTACTCGAAGAATTTGTTCGAAAATTTGTATGGAACTTTATTTCGACTGCCAAAATTATTAAAAATTTTGTAAACTAATTTTCTTAGCGCACTTTTAATTTTAGAGCATTTTTAAAATTTTTAAAAAATTTTTATTTTTAATTTTTTTTTTATTTTACGAAAACCATTCGATTGATTTGCTCCAAAATTTGTATGCAATTAATTTGCTACTATCTGAAGAAAACAAGCTTTGGAATACTAATTTTCTCAGCGCAGTTTTAATTTTAGAACACTTTGAAAATTTTCAAAAAATTTTTATTTTTCATTTATTTTCTTTTTGCGTTAACCATACTATAAATTTTCTCCAAAATTTTCATACAATTAATTCGCTATTGTCTGGAAAAAATTAGCTTTTGGAAACTAATTTTCTTAGAGTGGTTACAATTTTAGAGAATTTTAAAGATTTAAAAAAAAATTTTGATTCTTCTTTTCTTATTTTTTTTTATTCTTCGTAAAGTACTCGATAGATTTGTTCTAAAAATTACAGGGAAATTATTTGCGACTGCCAAAAGAAGGGAAATTTTCAAAAATTGATTTTCATAGTGTAGTTTTAATTTTAGAGCATTTTTAAAATTTTTAAAAAGAAATTTTGAAAAGAAAATGTTATTTATTTAACCAGTTAGATCTCGAAAATTACTCGATGGATTTGCTTCAAATTTTGTATACCATCTATATTTTTGTATAACTAGGTGGGAAGCTGTAGAAAATTTGTATTCATAGTGTATTTTTTTTATTATAGAGCCATTTTAAGAATTTGAAAAAATTTTCGATTTTTAATTTTTTTTTTGTATTTTACGTAAATTAATTGATGAGTTTGCTTTGAGATTTCCATGGGAATAATTTGCATCTGCCAAAAAAAGGATAACTTTTATAAACCGATCTTTTTAGCGTAGTTTTCTTTTTAGAAAATTTTAAAAATTTTCTTAAAAAATTTTCATATTTCAGTATTTTTCCATTTTACGTATTGGAAAATATTATCATATCTAAAACTGATTTTCTTGTACTTTCCATTTTTGCGCATTTTTCGCTACACGCAGGAAATAGATACAAAAAAATCACGAAACATAAAGATTTAGGAAATTCACTCTACTTTTCAGTCGCGTTCGAATTTTTTAATTTTATCAATTTCTTAAAAAGTTACATTTGATTGATTGAAATTTAAAAATTCGTAAAAATAAAAAATTTTTCTATCATTAGAAATAGAGTTAAAAAAAGAGATAAAAATATTTTGCAGGACACAAAAAGATAGTATTTTTTCTGATCTTTCAAACGCCGTCCGGATTTTTCAAATTCATCGAGCCGTTTCCGAAATATCACAGTTTGAAGTTGAGATAAAAAAAAAAAAAATTTTTACGAACTTTTGAGCGGTACTGTATAAAATTAAATATGTGTTTGTATGTGTGAGCATGTGCGTTCGCGTATGAGTTAAAATTAAATGTTCCATATAAACTTGAATAAACCTGTCTGTGTACGTGCGATTCTACATGAAATGGCCTTTTGTATATATATATATATATATATATATATATATATATATATATATATATATATATGTTCATTTCATGCTTGTGAGTTGACATGAAAAATCCCATGTACATGAACGCATGTGTGCATGCATGCGAATTGACATAAAACGTCTAATATGTATAAATCTAAGGGTACTTAGATAGGTGTGTACAAGTTGTCATGAAATGTCCCATATATATAGAAAAACCTGTGCTTGCGAGTACGTGTGAGTTAACATAAAATGTCCTATATATATATATATATATATATATATATATATGTATATAAACAAAAAAAATTGCGGGTAAACGTGAGCAAGTTAATATGAAATGGACCATATATATATGCAAAAACCTGTCTGTAAGGTCGTACATGAGTTGACATAAAGAGTCCCATGTATATAAAAGCGTGTATGCATGAATGCAAATTGACATGAAACGTCCCATATATGTAAACCTGAAAGAACTTGGATAGGTGTGTGAGAGTTGTCATGAAACGTCCCATATATATAGAAAAGCCTGTGATTATGAGTACGTACGAGTTGACATGAAATGTCCCATAGATATAAATATATATATATATATATATATATATATATATATATATGTATATATATATGTATATATATATAATCCTGTGTGCGTGCGTGCGCATAGGCATGAAATGTCCCATACGTATAAACCTGTATGTGCGGGCGTTGAAATTGACATAAAAAATCCCATTCTCATTAAAGTCTGTGTGCATTCATGCAAATTGACTTGAAATGTCGCATATATATAAATCTGTGTGTGCTTGCGTTTCAATTGACCTGAAAAATCCCATAAATATTAACGTGTGCGTGCATGCATGCGAAACGACATGGAACGTCCCATATATATATATATATATATATAAACCTGTATGTGCGTGCGTTCTAATTGACGTGGAATGTCTCACGTATGTATGTATGTATGTATATATAAATATATATATATATATGTATGTATATATAAACCAAAAAATATACGGGTCAGCGGGTGCAAGTTGACATGAAAAGGACTATATATATATATATATATATATCAACTTGTCTGTATGTGTGCGTCCACATGTTTTTCTATATACATATATATGATAAAAATTCCTTAGTACATTTAATTAAAAGCGATTTGTGGAATTTTTAATTAAAGCCCTCGAATTCATAAATATAAATATATATTTTAAACTACCATAACACCTTATTGATGGCTCTGACTTAAATGATCAAAAATTTATTTTGAAGTTTATGTAGAATAGAAATCAATAAGCCAGCGAAAAGCAATATCTGAAGTGACGAACAATGAGTAATTTCAATTACCATGTAATACATATAAGAACCAATAGAAAACTTTAAAATTTAGGTCAGTAAAAAATCATGATAACCCTCCTCTTCATTCATAACAAGAAGTAATCATATGAATTTTCTTTTAAAATATCATTATTTTCAGAAAAAAATAATAAAGTTGAGACTATTTCAAAAATTTTGAAAAGTATTGAAAAATTTTGAAATGTTAAGGATCTATAGCTCTTGATACTTTCAATGTAACGGCTCATATTAATTTTGAATAGAATTATTTGATTTAGTATAAATATTTTATAAATAATTTCACATTATTTAAGGCAAATACTGTTAAAATTTATTTATTCTCTGTATTAGGATTTAAAATGAACGGATCATGACATTTTTTCTGAATATTATTTTGAATATATAATTATTAACATTTGAAATTAAACAAGATATAAAATATTAAGTTTTCATAATGTCCCAATCAGCTGTCTATTTTAAATCCCGATACTGAATGCGTGGAGAACACAACATCTAATATAAATCTACAGAAAGAGTAGTAAAATTGTAATTTATTTGCGTACAAATATGTCAAAAACTTAAAAAAATAATTTTTTCTGTAATGATGTTAATTTTGATGTAATAATTATTTGAAATTATTTAAATTTGGAATATTCATGTTATAAATGTCTGTTGTAAAAGATTTAATGATGAACTAAAACATTTTTTCATATGTTTATATATTACTTAAAAGAGTAGTGTCCTTAAAGCTTTTCGACGTAAAAACGTTTAGTCAATCGTTATCGTTAATAAGTTAGTGAATAACACCCCTGGGCTAGGCATATAATATTTATAGTACCACTACACGCGAAGAAGAAAAAAAACTGTTAAAATTAAAACTTGATACGCATGTATTTATTATACATCAATTTTTAAATTATGAGAAATGACAACAAACAAAAATAAATCAATTTTTGTACAAAGGAAAAATTACACTACCGATATCAGCGTGGTGTTAATTTCAGTGGTGTTATTATATAGCTTTCAACCAAGCACGGCACTCGTGACTGCTCACTACACTACAATTGTATGTTCAGCACAAAGATATGCGTTGAATTTGGTTCACACTCATGCTTGTGTTATCTATAAGGCGGCACACATGTATGCATATGCACAGGTAAGGTTTTATGGGTTATGCAGTCCGTATCAAAAGTTAGTTTTTTTGAAAATCGTTTATATTTTTCAGTGAAATGTAATTACCCAATTTTTAGCTTAGTAACTATTAGATGATATTAAAACAATAATTTTAAACTTTCTTTCATTTAAATATAATTAATTATTGAAGAGTTATAGCATTTTGAAGTTTATAACTTTTACACAATGTCACGGTGTTCTACCGTGTTCAAATCAGGCGCGCTTAGATAAAATAATAGGACAGGCACTTGGTCATATATCTCGCCTGAGACGAGTAAATAAGTGCGTATCTTGACGATCAGCACGCGAGAAAGAAGCACACCGGCCGCGAGGCGCTTTAGAGAGTTTCTGGCTATTGTTGCGTTAGCACGAAACCTAAGCCGCGCTGTGCTCGTTAAAAGATTTCGCCTGTTAATAGCGCGAAACATTATCTTGAATAACAGTTGTTAGTCTATACCGACTAGCGTATTATATTATATTTGCTTAGTGCAACTCTCAGAAATAATTTATATAGAGTTTCACTTTGCTGCTTCTCGCGCGTTTTAGCGGTCAGCCATAAAGTGCAAACAAATGCCCTGATCGGCGTGTATCAGGTTCCACGTCTTCAGAGCTCAGCTAAATTCAACGGTCGGGATGAGACGTAATCCGCTGATCTACTTCAGAGTATCTACGTATTGGTTACGTACAAGGGAGAAGCTATGGTAAGAGGCAAGCGGCGTGTACGTGCACGTAGGTAATTAGTGTAAGCTGGCTAGTGCGTTACTGTAAGTACAATTATACAGCGCGATATCCAAGTATCTCTTCCTCAAGAAATACTTGTTTGGGTGAATTGTATCATCGGCTATATGACCGATCAGCGTCTTAAGCGAGTTCTATTTAGTTCACGACGCGCCCTCCCTTTGCTCGTTCTCTCATTAGACGCATATATTATATCACATATTTTATATGAATTCATATCACTAAATTCACATAAAATTTTATTATATTTATTTTCTCTTTCCTTTAATAAATTAATTTCTCTTCATTAAAACGTGCTATCGATTAATTTATTTTATATGATTACACATTGTATAAAATTCGTTTCCCGTTGCTTACCCCGACGCCTTCACGGTCCTTGTGATAAATCATATATTAAATACCTACAGAGTATTAAGTGGTTTAATGTAGTATAGTATAAATCTGCATCACGAAGGAAAACTGTGCTACCGGTAACGCATCTCCTGATCAGGTAAGAGAGAGAGAGAGAGGGAGAGAGACTTGGTGAGTACAGTAAGCGACAAGTATATCAAGTAAGGTCTTGTCGCTCATCAATTATTCTATTAGCTAGCACAATCAGAGTTCGTTGTGTAGTATTTAATAAAATTCTCATAGTTTTCGGCGACTCTGCATATAGTTAAATTGGGATGTCGCATGAATTTTTTTTTTTAATGTATTACATCCGTTATTAAGAAAATAAAAAAATAAAGGACACGTATTTTTTCTTTTTCCATGAAAATGAAAACATGAAGAGATAGAGGCAGTTGAAATTGATGTGACGTCACGATTTTCATTTTGCCAATAGCAATCGTGACGTCATTTATCATAACGCTATATATATATATATATATACTAGGGGGGGTACCCCCCTGCTCGCTCCGCTCACCAACCCCCTATTTTTTATTGAAGTCACATTATCTTTTTTCTTTATTTTTATTAACTGTAAAAAATACAACTATTAAAATATATTAAGTTATTCTCAAAAATATAATTAAATATTTATTACAAACCTATTTTTGTTTTCCTTATTTATATGATGTTGAATAATAAAAGTTTTTACTGTTTATATAAAACCAATTTTCACAAATAATAATATCTTATGAATGTCCATAGTATTCATAATTTGTGTTTTCACCTAAATTATTAAATATATAAAGTTTATATTGTAACTATATTTCTATATTTTCCACACCACCTAGTATATAAATACCGAGGTATATATGTAGGCGCGTTTTTTTTTAGTGGTTTTCTAACCACACAAAATTTTTGTTTTACCTGCCCATATAGCATCTTCAGGCACAACAATAAAATGTCTTTGAATCATGTTTGGCTTCAAAGGAACGTTGGTAAAGGTGAGATTTGGAAAAAGAGCTTTAGGAATTATCATAGATTGCACTACCGTGATTGGTATTTTGTATATATGTCCTTTGTCCACATTTGTTATGTCATAAGCTCGAATACTATAAGGAAATAATTACGATCAGCTTTCGATGTTATTTTTACACAGACCGCTCACACGAACATAGATTGTCTTTTAATGTATTACGGCCGTTTTTCAATGATGTTACACGTTACACGTTACATGTTACTTGTTACACGTTTTAAAATTTTATTGTCCGATATCTACTGTATATGTCACGTTATTGGGAAATATGACACCACATATATAGCTAACAAAAATGGCGGTTATAAAACCCAAGTAACATAGAGTCTTATATAGACATAAAACATTTTCACTATTTTAACGGCATGTCGGAGCTGCAGCAATCGAGTTTTGCTTTTTTTAATTTATCGATATCTTTTTAAATTCTTAAATTAAACAAATATAATGACTTGTCCGCACTAAAGTTATATTAGTACAATAATTTTTGTTAAAATAAAAAATCATTTGGACTTGTTATTTTTTTATGAGCTTGGATTGGAAATTAGATATCAAACTCGACAAACCTAACCTTAAAATACGATATATTGAAAGTTTTTATTATAACTTTGTTTGTATAATATTTTGGTGGTTTTCTTGAGTTGTCCGCACTAGAGTTTAATCTTACAAATTTTTTCTTTATAGCAAAAAAACTCAATTAAACGCATCGTTTATTCATAAGTTAAGATTGGAAATATTATTAGAAGGCAGACAGCTTCGTCATGCTCTTAAATAGTAATGAATACCATAACTGTGCACAGTTGATAAAATATTAAAAATAAAAAAAAACTTTTTAATGTACTACGTTTTTATAATGAACTAAAAAGTATAAAATAATGTGTAATAAAATGAGAAATGAATACTGATTTGAAATAAAAAAAACGTGGGGCGCATGTTTATTATTATGTATTGTATGCGCCCCACGTTTTTTTAATTTCAAATCAGTATTCATTTCTCATTTTATTACACATTATTTTATACTTTTTAGTTCATTATAAAAACGTAGTACATTAAAAAGTTTTTTTTTATTTTTAATATTATTTTATACTTTTTAGTTCAATTAAAAAACGTGGTAGATTGAAAATTTTTTTTTTATTCAGATATTATCTTATACATTTTGATATTATTATTATTATTATTAATATTATTTATCGTGTTGTCCAACAGTGCATATTATATAGCATATATATTGTTGTCAAGGGACTAAAACGTGTTTCATCTATTTTTTTAGAGAACACGTAATCGCATGGTGAGTTTCCCGCCATTTTGATGATAATGACGCTATTAGAAATTCAACCAAGATTTATTGTTTTATGCATTGTTAGACCATAAAATGAATAAAATACAGTCTCAAATTTTATATGTAGAATACAAAATGCTGTAATTTATGTCTAATTGCAATATATGACAAGTTAAGGAATTTAAAAAATTTTCGAAGATGGTTAGACACTAATGTTAAAAGTATATCTATATATAAAATCTTCTAATCTTAAATATATTAATATATTTTTCGGTGGGAATATATATTTTTAATTATATTATCTAACAATGCGTGCAAAAATATAATATTGAATATATTAATATATCAAAAAAGGATTTTTAAAATTTTCGAAGATATTTAGACACTAATGTTAAAAGTGTATCTATATATAAAATCTTCAAATCTTTAATTTTGCCAACATCTCCGTATATGATTGAATATATTAATATATTGTTCGGTAGATATATATATTTTTTTTATAATATTGCATTGTCATCCAGTTCTGAGCTATATTTAAAATTTTAAGTCTCTAGCTCATCGGGAAGTTAGTTTACAATCGGTTGCAAAATTTGTACCGAACAGACAGACAGACAGACAGACACCAAAGCGAGTTAATAAAAACGTAGTTAAATAAATAAGTATATATACAACTGATAATTTTTATAGAAGTTTATAATCATACAACTTGTATTTAAAAAATTATATACTATGAAATAAAAATTGAGGTTGAGTACTATCAGCTGCGGATCTTATGTTTACACAGACCGCTCACACGAACATAGATTCTCCTTCAATGTATTACGGCCGTTCTTAAACGATTGTTAGTGTTTCTCTCGCGGCCAGCGATGCCGATAGTGGCAGCGTCAAAGAGAGAGATTCAAAAATTTCAAAAATAAAAGTATTAAAAAGAATACTTTTTATGATTTGATTATTAATAATAAATTCAATCAAAGAAAGTTACTATAACAGAATAATTTTTGAATTAATATGTTTTACAGTTTTACTTAATAGTGGAAGTTAACGCGCTTACGCACAGAAGTTTTGCGAAATTTCCATTTTACCATGTTTCATGTAATTTATTCTTTTAAACAATAGCAGTATAAAATTTTATAAAATTTATTATAAAAATTATTAACTTAATATGTTTGTTCTATATATTTAAAGTAAAAGCAATGATTGCAAACAATAAAAATTAGCAAAAAGCTTTTTAAATGATGGGATTTAAATGAAATTGAGGATCAAAAAAATGAGCTAAGGAGCAGCTAAGGAAGAGCAACAAAAACGTAAAATAACGTAAAAAAACACAAAAAAAAAGGTAAAATTTGAGGATCTACCTGAGGAGGAGTAAAAATGACCTAAAATAACGTAAAAATAACGGAAAGGTGATGGATTTTTTGAGGAAGAGAGAGGGAAGAAAAAATGAAGGCATGAGGAAACTCAAAAGAAGAGAAAAAGAAGAGGGAAGGAAGGGGAAACGAAAAGAAAATGAAGAGTAACAAATAACGTAAAATAACGTAAAAAATAAGGGAAAATAATATTAAAAATAAAAAAAAAACTTTTTAATGTACTACGTTTTTATAATGAACCAAAAAGTATAAAATAATGTGTAATAAAATGAAAAATGAATAATGATTTGAAATAAAAAAAACGAGGGGCGCATGTTTATTATTATGTATTGTATGCGCCCCACGTTTTTTTTATTTCAAATCATTATTCATTTTTCATTTTATTACACATTATTTTATACTTTTTGGTTCATTATAAAAACGTAGTACATTAAAAAGTTTTTTTTTTATTTTTAATATTATTTTATACTTTTTAGTTCAATTAAAAAACGTGGTAGATTGAAAATTTTTTTTTATTTAAATATTATCTTATACATTTTGGTATTATTATTATTATTATTATTATTAATATTATTTATCGTGTTGTCCAACAGTGCATATTATATAGCATATATATTGTTGTCAAGGGACTAAAACGTGTTTCATCTATTTTTTTTAGAGAACACGTAATCGCATGCTGAGTTTCCCGCCATTTTGACGATAATGACGCTATTAGAAATTCAACCAAAATTTATTGTTTTATGCATTGATAGACCATAAAATGAATAAAATACAGTCTCAAATTTTATATGTACAATACAAAATGCTGTAATTTATGTCTAATTGCAATATGAGAAGTTAAAGAATTTTAAAAATTTTCGAAGATGGTTAGACACTAATGTTAAAAGTATATCTATATATAAAATCTTCAAAATTTCAATTTTTCCAATATCTCCGTATATAATTGTATTAATATATTTTTCGGTGGGAATATATATTTAATTATATTATCCAACAATGCATGCAAAAATATAATATTGAATGTATTAATATATTAATATAATAATATATTTGATATATTAATATATTAATATATTAATATATTTGATATATTAATATATTTGATATATTAATATATTAATATATTTGATATATTAATATATTAATATATTACTATATTAATATATTACTATATTTGATATATTAATATATTAATATATTAATATATTAATATATCAAAAGAAGATTTTTAAAATTTTCGAAGATGTTTAGACACTAATGTTAAAAGTGTATCTATATATAAAATCTTCAAATCTTCAATTTTGCCAACATCTCCGTATATGATTGAATATATTAATATATTGTTCGGTAGATATATATATTTTTTTTATAATATTGCATTGTCATCCAGTTCCGAGCTATATTTAAAATTTCAAGTCTCTAGCTCATCAGGAAGTTAGTTTACAATCGGTTGCAAAATTCGTACCGAACAGACAGACAGACAGACAGACAGACAGACAGACAGACAGACAGACAGACAGACACCAAAGCGAGTTAATAATAAAAAAAAAAAAAAAACGTAGTAAAAAAAAAAGGGGATCAAAATTAGGTAAGAGGATGAGAAAAAGAGGAGAAAGGGAGGAGCTTGGTCGTAAAAATTTTCCTTACAACTATATAATATAGATATATATATATATATATATATATATATATATATATATATATATATATATATATATATATATATATATATATATATATATCAAAATTGTAATAACTGATATCGGCTGTAACTTTTGCAATTCATCATATTTTGAAAAACAAAAAATACGGATATAATACATTTTTTAATGCAAAATGCTAATTCATATTTTATTAAAGCTAATAATTTTTTGTAACCATAGCGGCCCTCGAGTAATTTTGACCGTGAAGTTTTTGTACCTCAGATTTTCTTATGAATATGATTCTAGGCACATTTAGGATCCAATTTCAACAAGAAACAGAATCGAAAAATGAGCACTTTTTCGTTTATTCAAATTTTATTTTTTATATATAAGTTTTTTATAAAAAAATTTTGTTATTGACAATTTATAAGCTCAATTTCCAGAATTTCGTTTTCGAATATCATCATAAATTATTTACATATTTTAAGCAAATATTATTGTAAATCTATTCAAGAAAATCTAAAGTTATGTAACAATGTAAGTGATTTCGACGTGTGAGTTGTGGCTTAGGATGAAAACGTTGATATTCTAAACTATGACTTACAATGTTGAAATTAAAAAAAAATCCCTTAACAATATCTATATTTTCCATGTAAAAGATATTATTAAAGAAAATCGAGGCCTAGATTTTTATAACGAACAGGCTATGAAAGCGATTCATTTTGATTTTTCTGCAACATGGGAAATATAATAGTGGGAATATAAAGTATCGTAAAATGATTCTAATTATGCAGATAAATTATTAAGAGCAGTCTGCGAACATGATTTACTGTACGTAACTTTAATAAAAACTATGTATATGTTATATGTATATATATATCTGCATAATGAAAATCATTTTATGATACTTTGTATTAGCCCATGTTGCAGGAAAATCATAATTGACCGCTTCCATAGCCTGTTCGTTGTAAAAATCTAGGCCTTGATTTTTTTCAATACAATCTTTTACGTGGAAATTTTACTTTTGGTGTTACTAAAATACCAAAAGTACATGCAGTGTTGTTACAGAATATTAGTACACAGTATTTTCTAATGACAATTACTTCAAGTGCCGTCTTTAAATAATTTAAAAACGTATCATTTGTCATAGTCTTTATTACTATCATGTTTTACAAAAAATCTTAATTTAAACGTTATGCTTACATTGTTACATAAGTTTAGATTTTCCTAAATATATTTACAATAATAATTGCTTAAAATATGTAAATATTTCATATTTCTATTTGAAAACGGCATTCTAGAAATTAAGCTCATAAATTATCAAAAAAAAATTTTTTCAATAAAAAACATAAAAAATAAAAAAGTTCTCATTCTTCGATTTTGGTTTTTGTTGGAATTTGATCCTTAATGTATCTAGAACCATATCCAGAAGGAAAATCTAAGGTGCAAAAACTTCATGGTCAAATTTACTCAAGGACCACCGTGTAACGTAAGCAAAATAACCGTTAGAACAAATTTAATGCAATCATAGAAAATAATGCCAAAATTTTCTAAAATAATTTTATTTGACTGAAACCGAGTTTATAATTTAAAAATTAAAATTCCATCCTCGTCAATAGATTCTAAATTTTAAACTGAACAAAATAAACTTTGTTTCAGTCAAATAAAATCATTTTCGAAACTGTGGCATTATTTTTTATGATTGCATTAAATTTATGTAAAAATTATAAATTTGAGAACTCTATAACTCTTTAATAGTTAATTATATCTAAATAAAACAAAGTTTAAAACGATTGTTTTAACAAACACGAAGCTAAAAATTGGATAATATCTTCGTACTGAATAATATAAATGATTTCCTAGATAACTAGCTTCTGATACAGACAGTATAGCCCATACAACCTTAAAGCATCTAACGAACAAAAATTTTAATACTTCGTGAATATGCGATGCGTTAAGCAAAGAACAAGAACTTTATTTAAAGTATCAACGTTACATAAAAAATTAAACACTGTGTGAGTATCCTTCTCTGATTATCAGCTAGTCAGAGGAAGAATTGTAACTATGGGTGATACAATAATATTACAGTATCAAAATAAAATTACTAGTGAATATTACTATACAATGAACTAAAAAATTACTAGGAAAAATACACTAGTAAATCACTAACGAAAATTCGACAACAATGATTAACAAAATTGTAACCAATACTTGAATCAATATTTCTTTTACGTCCTCAATAAAAATCTTGATGTAACGATGATAGATACAATATGATTATTATATTTTTTTTATATCGAACGAAAGAAAGAAAAAAAAAATTTGCTTGATGCAATGCTTCTACCCACCCATTATTTATGACAAAATAAACTTTAATAAAAATAAATTTTATTAGCTGTAATTCTTTTTTGATTAAAAAAAGGCAAAATTTTACATGCGATAAAAAAAAATTTAAGTTTCTCATTTGCTTCTAAGTGAATGCTACTTATGAACTAAGATGGCTGCCAAGCGTCCCCTTTGCTGTTGCTCGTAAGTGAGGCGAAGAGTTAAAAAAAATATTGCGATTTCAACCTCAAAATGTTCATAAAATTTTCATAAAATTTTACTTAACATTTTACCGGCTCCACATTTTCAGCATCAGTTGTAACGATCCTCTGGGAATTGGAGTGGAGTTACGTAATACAATATATATATATATATATATATATATATATATATATATATACATAGTCAGTGAAGCGAAGAAATGTCACTTCACAATTCACAGTTTATTATTTAACACGAGTCTTTTAATCATTGGGTACAATTCACGTGAAAGTCGCGATAAGTTATTAATAATCGTACGCTCGCTCGCATAACGAGCAACGTAGAGAAGGTAATAAAGGAGGCTAAATTTTGACCCATCACTCACTCACGATCACTTACACAACAAAAGATTAAAATAAAGCTGTACCAAAAAGAAAGATACCTACAAGAATTGATTAGAAAAAAATAATGACTCTTCAATCGCAAAACGCACGCTGCAACCAAAAGATATACTCAATACTATAAGCATTACTATGTTCAGGCACACGGCTGAGAACAGTCTGTCTCTCGCACTGTGGCTGAGCCAGAAGCAAGCTTTTGTAAGTCCCATAAAATGCACGCGCATCCTGTATTCACGCAATAGCTGCTAGCTGTAACAAGTGCCGTAAACGTGAGCCTTGACTAACATAGACGGATAAACGTTCATGTTTCCTTGTTTTATTAATAAATTTAAATAATGTGACATTGCGTTACTGCTATACAGCAGATTCAACCATCAGGTACAGCATGCGCTTTGAAAAAAATTATTAGTAAGAAAAAATGCTAAAGCTTTACTAAATGCGATTTCTCGAGATATTTTTTAAATGTTGCTTGAATAAAAGAATCACAGGAATTTTATGGGTCGATGCTACATAAATCAAGCATATAACTTTGACGTGGCCTAGAATATTACTTACATTGTGGTTTATTGTAGTGTTTGTATAATCTTAGCTTTTAAACCATAATTAAATATATATTATCTTTGAATAACAATGACTTGTCACAGGCAGCTCAGTTGCCTTGTTACATCTTGTACAAGGACATCCAAGGTTTAATGAGTATTACGAATTTCGTGCTATTTAATTTTTTCTTTCTTTTATATCTTATATCTTACGTTTGTCAGTAAGTGACCGATGCAAAGGTTTTCTCTTACATTTGGCCATATTTGATTCTTCCTTTCTTTTATATCTTACATCTTACGTTTGTCAGTAAATGACAGATCCAAAGGTTTCCTCTTACATTTAGCCATATTCTATCTACCTTGATAACACTTCCCCATTACTTTGATATCTTGATGAAAACGTTCTTCCTATTTCTCACTTTGATCCCTACAGTTATTAGAAAAATCATCTAAATGATTGTGTATAAAATGTAATTTATAGCTCATTAAGCAACCTATTTTGTTAAATTTTTCTACCATTTTTGATACAATTACTTCGTAATTTTGACTTCTGCGATAATCAAAAAAGTTTTCAGCAACTTCTTTAAAGCTAACCCATGTAACTTTATTATTTTTAGTCATGGTAGTAATAAATTGGTCATTAACCATCATTTTTCGAGTTCGTGCACCATCAAAAATACCTTTTCTTAATTCCGCATCTAATTTTCCTGGAAACTTACTTTCCAAGTATTTAAAGTATTGGACTTCTTTATCTAAAGCCTTTACAAATTGTTTCATTACACCAAGTTTTATGTGTAGTGGTGAAATAAAAATTTTTTTCAGGTCAACCAGTGGAGTATTTATAATCTTGTTCTTTCCCATTTGTGATTTGTGTCGCTTCGCACAATCTCTACAACCCCATGAGCACAAGTATGGTATCTTCGTAAATCTAGATTGCTGTCTTAGCAATATCCCAGAAATTTGCAAATCACTACATATACGCCATTTATGCTTGTCATACTAAATTTTTTGTAATATAATTTCATGATTTCCGTATGCTTCCTTTATTGTAGTGGAATGTACTATTAAGACCGAGGCATAGGAGTTGGTAGTATGTAGTAATACAGCTGTCAAACTTCTGTTTGATGGATCTATGAGAAACCTCCGTTCTTTGACTTTATATGGGTGAAATTCAAAAAGTTGTCAAAATCATGTTTTTTAAGAACTAAAAAAAAATTTCTAAATTTTACTTCATATTTTTTAATATGTTTATCAATACTATACATAAGAAGAAGACAATAATGGGCGAGCTGTATTTCAATTTTGGAAATATAACATATGTAAATGTAAATAAACTTATAAAGTGTGACACGAGGACAATATTCTCTTTTTTGTATACATTAAAAGTGATCACTTGGCGAGTAATGTATATGATAACAAATATATTTCGCAATCAATTTAAAGCTCTTAAAGCCTACTTTCTTTTTCCGTAGTCCAAATCCTGATTAGATTTTTTTTTCGTTAAGAAAATTAGCGTTATACGAAGACATTAGAAAAGGTGCGTTTTTTTATGGTTTCATTTCAATATATTTTCTCACCATATATAAAACCTTTTACATTAATAACTCTTCTAGTTACTAAAATACATATTAATTTTTATATTTGACTATATTTAGTTCTAATTATTTGACTTCTTAAATGATTTTCACGATAAACTATTAAAAGTGTAACACGAGGACAAAAAAATTGTCGTAACTTTGACGTCAGTTTTGAATACATTTTATTAAGTTATTGTATTTCTACACCGCACCATTAGATTCTTTATTTAAAAATCTTCCAAAATCATTACAGTAAAATTTTAATAACTATGTATTTAGATACTTTTTATTTTGAAAACAAAATACTTGTACGCTCCGGACGCGTGACACAAGGACATTTTTTTTTATTTTTCTTATTTATTCCTTTGGATTAATCATTTAATCAAAACTTTAATGGTTGAACAAATTGATTAGGATTGTTACTAGCTAACTGTTGGGTTTAGACACGTACATATTATTTACATAAAAAGTTATTATGTATAAACACCTATTTTTAATTTTTTAAATTTCACCCATATACATTAGGCTAAATTTCGTCTATTAAATCTTTTACGTCTTTACAATATACCATTTTATCATCATCATGAATTATTTCTTCAAACTATTCTTTAAATTTTTTATTTTTGGTTCTGTTAAAAGATACTTTAGTACCTGTAGCCAATTGATTCTTACCTTTTAAGAGTAGGCTAGAGCAGCTTTAATTACCGACCGAGAAGAGAAAATGTTATTCTATCATAAATAAAATAATAATATTGTTTTCGAAAGAAATTGTTATCGAGCACAATTTTTTATACATGCATGATTGTATAATAAATGTTTTTTTCATAAAATTCACTATATTTTAAACTTAAAGTAAGCAACCGTACTCAGAGTTTCATAAACAGCTGTAGTATGAAATTTTAAATTAAAAAAAAATTTTTCAACTTTTTTTTGCGAGCGCAACAGAGTAATAAATTTCGTGAACGTATTAATAATTCTGATGCATTCTATTACGTATAGTAGAAGAAAATTAAACAGCGGATTTTTGATTCTCGGTCGATATCGAATCTGCTCCAGCCTGCTCTTAAAGCTAAAGCTAAATATTTTGCTCCATTTTTAAGTTCAGCTCTCTAACTAGCCCTGGTGAAAAAAATCAGTTAACAAATCACCTGATTTCTCAGGTGATTTATCGTGTCAAAACATCATGTAACGATTTTTTTGGTTTTCACACGTTTCTTACCTTGCTTAGTTAGTAAAGAACAATTTTTAAAAATTTTTTCTACAAAATTAGCCAAAATTTTTCCTAAGACCAAATTATATGAAAAATTTTCTAAGTTCAAAAATTTAAAAAATTTCCAAAAATTGTTCTGAATTGACTAAGCATGGTTGGAAACGTGCAAAAAACCAAAAATATCGTTACATGATGTTTTGGCATAATAAATCACTTAAGAAATCAGATGATTTATCACCTGGTTTTTCTCAACAGGGAGGTCATTAAGTTAATTCTTTCATAGGACTTATCTTTTAATGTATTTTTATTAAATTTATCACTATTATTGCCATTACTGACATCGTTATTATCCTTGTTATCATTTCGATCACGGATTCCGACGTTATTTTGTCATCATGTTTTTCATCGTTGTTATTTTGTAGCACTTCTGCATAAATCGATGATGCAGTGACTGTATTTAGAGTATACAGCAGACGTGTCAATATTCTCTCAATGTACAACCAAAAATGGAATGACACTTCCTTTCCCGCGATCGTCGATATGAACTGAATTTAAAAGTCAATGCAATAATAATGTTAATTCAAAATTCAATTATAAGAAATGGATTATGTAATGAAACACGATTAAAAATAGCTACAGTAGGCAATCTCTTGATTATTCAAATATAACATAAAAGCTTAAATAATAACCGGAAAGAATAAACAAAATAAAGTTTTCATACCGTATTACATTAAGTCCTAATAAATCATCTTTAGCATTTATTTTATATAGAAAACAATTTTCTGCTGTTTTAGCTTTCGACATAACAATTAATAAATCTCAAGGTCAAAGTTTTAAAAATGTAAGTAGATGTATAAAAAAACCATTATTTTTACACGGGCAATTATTCGTTGTTTTTTCGCGTTGTAAAAGTGTAAATTCAATATAAATTCGAAATGAATAAGAAAATAGAAATACTGTAATTAATATGGTATGGAAAGGAAAATTAGAAAAATAATTTTAGCATAATTAAACAGAAATTTAAAAAATTTTGTTATATTCAATTTTATATTATGATGCTAATCATTTATTTACAAACTATTTTAAATCATGCAGGCCGACTGCACCTACCTCTCTGAATCGTTTAAAAAATATGTAATATTCTACTCTAAAAGTAAGCGCAAACGTATTTTTTTGTTTTTCAATAACATCAGAAATGCATTTTTTAAACACTCTTTAAAACTAATTAATGAATTTTCGATTCTCAAAAATCGAAATGTTTTTTTTTAAATCATTCTATTTTGTCCTTTTAGTGAGCTTTATAAATAAATCTATATTTGTATAATGCTATAAGGAATGCTCCTTCGATTCCATCCTCTTTTATTTTTTTTTACTCTTTATTTTTTTTCTCAAAAAAGCCATTTTTTTGTCTCAATTTTTTTTACGGGTAGGTAGCTTCAAGATCTATATTTTCATCTGTGCGGAGTTGAGAATTCTTCGTTTTTTTCTTTTTGATACGAGATGCGGCTTTCTCTTCATTTTTTGCTAAAGTTATTAGTTTTTGCAAAAAATTTATTCTTTAATTAGAAAAGTATGGACATACGTGACCTCCTTTTGAAAAGAAAAATAAGACCCTTTCTAAATAAAATTGACTCTAAAACCCCACTGAAATTTGCACTGGAATTATGAAATACACTACACTTGTTTAGATAAAGGGAATAAATAAAAAAGAACACTTGTCGAAAAAAAGCCAAACGGTAAAAAAAGACCCAATGTAAAGAACTACAGAAATTGAATTGATGAACCCTTAAGAGGAGGCCATGTAGCTCTGTCCTTGTCTAATCTAAATTTCCATTATTATTAATAAATTAATTATTATTATACAAAAGTAAGGGCATAGCCCAATAGATTTCAGGGTGAGCAAACGATCCTATTCCATGAAAATTTTATATTTTTTCATAAAATAGGATCGTTTGCTCGTCTTGAAATCTATTGGGCTATACCCTTACTTTTGTATAACAATATTTAATTTATTAATATTCACGAAAATTTAGATTAGACAAAGACAGAGCTATACGGCCTCCTGTTGATTTACAAACTATAAGAAAACACTGGTAACGTCGCACGCATGCTCTTAAATTCTAAGATACGCAACTTTCATTTACACGCTTGCACAGACTGTGAAATTTACGCATTTTGTGTAATGAGAGTGTAATGAGAGATGTATGTACATGAATTAGATTCGGAAGAGTTGCAAATACCCTGATAAGCTTAAGAAGCTATATACTTGAATTAGATTCGAGAGGGTTGTAGTCCTTGTGTATTTGTTCTGTTTGTACTTGAATTAGATTTGAGGGGTTCAGAACCCTGATTTCATTGTAATATAATGATTGTACAGTTCGTACATGCGTTCGTACGTATAAACTTTGACTTAGCGTTAGCACGAGAAAATGATTTTATTTAAGCTGAGCTGAGACACATGTGTTGTCTCTAATGGCGTTGCGCAAAAACTGACTTACTAGAAAAAGAAAGCAAAAAAGGGCATGCTCACTGATCCCTTCCCCTAGGCGCGCAAGAAATGCTCGAGAAAGTAAGGGTCAGTGGCTGTGAAGTGATGCTACTCCCAATTTACGTGCTACAACGAAACATACTCCGAGCGTGCTCTCAGAAATTAAATCAGCTATGGTTTCGTGTCGCAGAGTTCCTTAGAACTAATGTGATGTATATTAACCTATAATATGTAGTCTGCATCTTTTAAGCTATTTACAAGAGAATCTAACTCATGATCTTAATCTTTGATCTACTTTGTAGATGCTGGAGTAGATAGGTAGATGGAGTCAGTTTTCGTTGGAGGGACTTACTAAGTTTATTGACAACTTAACCTATAATGAACGCAAACACATTAATAGAAATCAACTCTTAAGTAATCGGAAGTATACATAAACAAGTTATATTTTGCTTATAAACGCCACTCGTAGTCTTGATTGCTGCTACTCGGGTGATGCTGTCATTTTCAGGAAAAACCTCGATGATGACACCCAGAGGCCACCGTGCACAAGTGGTAATATCATCTATCACAATCACTACCATTCCGGGCTGCAATTCTGCGTTGGCGTCTTGCCATTTATGGCGGATTTGGAGCTCATGAAGATACTCCTTGTGCTATTCATTCCAAAAGTCATGTCTAGCTTTAATGATTTGGTACGTGATTTGGTAAGGGGTTCATTTAGATCAGCCGAAAGAGTACACAAAGGTGAACTTAAAATGGCTTCTATTGTGATTAACAAAGTGTTGATCTGCTTATAAGTTTATTTTTTATCTTTAACGGCATGTCGGAGCTGCAGCAATCGAGTTTTGCTTTTTTTAATTTATCGATATCTTTTTAAATTCTTAAATTAAACAAATATAATGACTTGTCCGCACTATAGTTATATTAGTACAATAATTTTTGTTAAAATAAAAAATCATTTGGACTTGTTATTTTTTTATGAGCTTGGATTGGAAATTAGATATCAAACTCGACAAACCTAACCTTAAAATACGATATATTGAAAGTTTTTATTATAACTTTGTTTGTATAATATTTTGGTGGTTTTCTTGAGTTGTCCGCACTAGAGTTTAATCTTACAAATTTTTTCTTTATAGCAAAAAAACTCAATTAAACGCATCGTTTATTCATAAGTTAAGATTGGAAATATTATTAGAAGACGGACAGCTTCGTCATGCTCTTAAGAACCTATTTCAAATGATGTTTGAAATTCTTTACACTTTCCAAATTCCCTAAAAATGTCGTGATAAAGGAGGATTGAAATGCCATTCAATTCTTTTAGATAAAAAGTAGTTTTCGATACCCTGTTGGAGCGAAGGAGTCATGAGAACATTGCGTATCCAACAAATTTTACTTGTTTGCTCCGACAAAGTAGATTGGCCATTTGAGCATGGACTATCTTGGGTTTCTGACGAATACAATCTATACAATGTCTAACAATGTTCCTAACCGGGTTTTTTCTATTTATGATCCAATATATCCTCTAAATATCGTATAGAGGGGATTGAATCTCTGCATGCCAATGGATTGATGAACTTTGCGAATTATCAGATCAATGACCAGATGCTTACTAGGCAGTAACACCGGATGCTTTTGGTCATAAGAAAGATCTGAATTTTGTAAGCGTCCACCTTCCCTAATAATTCCTGATTCATCAAAAGGATATGCGGTACCTCTATGATAGAAAGTTGACGCATTTTCAGAAACTTTGGACAGTCAAATACGTTCTGCTGCAAACCTTTCCTCTTGTATCATCAAGATGATACGTTGTGCTACTTCTAAGAGTTTTGAAAAAGAAAAAAGAGTTGTTGACTTTACTACAGGGGGCGATTGCTGCCTTGCGTCCTCACGTTCTGGACCTCATATTGTACAACTTTTCTTTAACCTTGAACTTCTCCAACACACCATGATAGCAATAACCCGTACGAAGCTTTTGAGACTAGAGAATCAGGAATAAATCTAACTAAAGGTGGATACTGAAACAAAGCAAATTCCTTTTTTTTAATCCAGGCAAGTTGGTTGTCAATAATCCGACTGGATTCGGCCACCTATCTTTGGGAAGAGTCAGCCACGTTAGTCCAAAATTCCAGTGTGAATTGTTAATAAATTTAGATGGTAATTGTCCTCTGGAAATTGAATCAGCTGGGTTATCTTCCGAGCAAATGTGTCTTCAACTCACCTGATTATCTAATGTTTGGATGTCACTTACTCTATTGGATTCAAATGTTCTTAAAAGATAAGGGGCCTTTTTTAACCGTGAGAGCACTATTGCGTAATATGACAATACCACTTGATGGATTTAAAATTCAAATTGAGCTTTAGGTTCAGTGTATAATTTCTTTAAAACGGATGCTACATAGAGTTCTGACCTTGGAATTGTGATTCCCTGCAATAGTGCGACCCTAGATTTACTGCAGAATAATCTTACCAGAATATTACTCTATGTATTCACTGACCTAATTAAAAAAAAAAGCTTTATAGTCCTGAATTGACACATCACAGAAGCCATAGATTTCTATCCTAACTGGGTTTGAAATTAAGAGTTGTCAGGGAAAAGATATTTTCTTTAAGAGTGGCAATTGGTCAGCCAAAGATATCCACTTGGTGTGAATCTCCTGAGGAAGTGATTTATTTCAATCAATCCTTAATCAATATCTTTGCACATTTTTCACAAGGCCTAAAATAAACCACCAATACCGTCACAAGTGCCTTTACCATGACCTGTTGCAGAAAATAGCCATTTTCTGTTTACTTTTAAGTTTTAAAGCTCATAGAATTGATATCTATTTTTAAAATGACTGGCAGTTCCATCGGGAATGGTTATGATTTCATCAAGATCTTGCGCAATGTGTTTTTGTTTTAAGTTGTCGATAGTTAAATTTATAGCCATTAGGGCATGAGACGAATCGTATTTAATATCGTCAGAGACAGTGACATAACTGACTGTTTTATCATTTCCAAAATAGCATACTGACGTAAATATTGATATTTGGTTTTTACTCCAATGATAGCTTCGAATTTCATTTTGAAGCAGAACTGTCCAATTTTCTGCAAAATCGACATGAATAATTAATTGGAAGTCATTATTTTTCGCTAAAAGTTTAACCTCTTTAATTGCTATACGTTGAATTTCTTTGACTAATTTATGAGCACTTACAGTGAGAGCGCTCTCTCTTAACTCTATTAAGAAATTTTCAATTGTGCTAGTTTTATTTAGTAAATTTGATTTTTCCCAAACACCATAAATTATTTCTTTATATAAATCTTGTTCTGTCAAAGAAATTACTTGTAAATCAATAGAATCTATAATGGGACATTCTTTACATTCTTTTAGTACACATTTCATATCATCTTTTGAACAAAAAAGTGAAGAACATATTTTCAATTCCAAATCTGCAATATCTTGTTTATTCTCTTTTTCATAATTATTCAAAGCATCGCCACCTAGTGGTGACATGCGTCGACTCCCTACAAAATAAATTCAAATTCTAGGCGCGAAATTCAAACTAATAAAAAAATTATATTCTTCAACAAAAAAAATTTTTACTATAATAATGTACCATGAAAAGAGGATAAATGGTTATGTATTCTTTCATCAAAATAACTTTTTTTTTAAATTAAAAAATTCATATCTTCAGATTTTAATCTTTAACGAAAATTGCGTTTCCTCAATGTAAATATCATATTTATTTAAAGTTTCAGCATTTATTTTTTAAACTTTAAATCGTCATAACTTTGGTTCTAATTGATCAAAATATTCGATCGTGGGTTTATTGTAAAGATTATTGTTAATATTTTTGGTATATTAATAAATAAAAGCATAAAAATAGTTGTAAAAACACGTGAAGTTGGAAAAATAGTACGATGCGCCATGGTATCAATGTTTTAAGATTGAAAATATAAAAAAAACGTTTAAAAATCTGTTAGAAAAAAATAAGGCAAAATCGCATATTCTCACCTACCCTAAAAGTTGGTATTTTTTATGTATAAAATCATATGAAAATTAAAAAAAAAAATATATATAGTTTTTGAGAAGATTGTGTTTGAAAAAAATCGCTTTTTTCGGTTTTTTGTAAATAACTTAGTAAGATCAAACTGTATTACAAAAATCGAGATTGCATTCGGAACTAGACGGAATTCCGCACGTTATCGTTAAAAGAACGCCCATAAAGGTTAAAAATTGACAGAGCTATAGTCATTTAAAAGTGGAGGTTCATTTTCAATTTTTCAATTTTCGTCTTTACATCCAACCCTAAAATTGCTGTTGTAAAAAAAAAAAAAAATTTTTGAGCGTTCTACGAGGTGAATTTTATCTTCATTTACATAATAGAAGGTATTTTTATTACTTGAAAAAAAAAAAAATTTGATCAGTGACGGCCTGCATGAATCTTAATGGAATCAGCCCATAAGTTATGATTGGAAATATTATTAGAAGGCGGGCAGCTTCGTCGTGCTCTTAAGTCCTGTTACAAATAAAGCTTTTTTTCATCTATTTCATTTGATTCTTCTTTTTCTTCATTTAATTTAATCTCAACAGTCCTAATTTTATTATCATTATAATTTAAGTGAATATCATCAATTCCCATTATATCATTATCTGGTTTTAAAAAATTTGTATCTGAAATGTCATTGTCAATTTCCATCGAAATTGTTTCATGATTCGAATTCTTTTGTTTACGATACATTTCCATGATCTTTTTTTGTTCTGCCAATAAATGCATTTGTGAGTTTTTTCTAAAAGTTCAAGCTCGGCGAAATCTAAATTTAATGTTATTCGATTTAGACGTTGCTCATGACAAAAACTCCTCCTTGTCATGTCCGGTGGATTATCGTAATTAAGGTTTGCATTATTATAATTCTGAAAACTGGAAAAATTCTCATTTGTTGCGTTTTATAAATTCTTGATAAACGTAATCGCATTTGAGAAACATCATATCTTAAATAACATGGACCTAAATTATAAAGTATTGCAACAGCAAAAACAATTGCAAAAACGCCACACTCATAATTATTTGTTTGTGATTGTACTGTTTCGAATACTATGCTCAATTCTGATTTGTTTGGAAGTAATCTGTTTATATAAATCTTATGCTCATTTTGTAGATATTTAAGATTTAAACCGTCATATATATGAATTATCTTATTATTCTAATACACACAAATCTGGTGACCCTTTTCTATATTTCCGGAAAATAATAACTGTATAAATTCTCTATAATCGGTACTGAATTAATATATTGTGGTCTTTGAATTAGTGAAGTTAATTGCATGTTAAATGAGGTGTACCGGTTCGAAATATTATTAAATGCTAATATATGAATATCAGTTAACATGAAAGCAATTCCACTATATCATCCCTGTCCTTTAACAATTAATTTATCTTTTCCAGTCAAAACCATTATTGGATATTAAAATTTTTTGAAGAATTTTAATTCATTTTTAATGAACTTTTTTTAAAGATATTCACAAAAGAATTGCTTTTATATTAACTAATTTAATTTACTGCCTTTTTACTTTAAAAGCTGAAAAATAAAAGAAATTATGAAAAATGCTATAAATTAATTGTTATATGATAAATAAATAATAATAAAATTTGTAAAAATAATATGACGAAAAAAAATGGTTATTTTCGGCAATTATACATTATTATATATATATATGCGACATTCCACACCAACTGGAAGAGCAAAAAGATAAAAATCGCTAAAACTCTGAGAATATATTCTGTTTGTTACCCAAAATGTGTAAAAAAATTTTCAAGGATTTAGATTGGAAGGATTAAGAGCCATAGATCCTTGAAATTTGGAAATTTTTCAAAATTTTTGGAAAAGTACCAACTTTATGATTTTTTTTCTGAAAATCCTGATGTTCTAGAGAGAAATTCATAAGAATACTTCTTGTTGTAAATGAAGAGAAGAGTTAGCATGATTTTTTACAGACCTAAATTTTGAAGTTTTCTATTGGTTCTTATATGTATTACATGGTAATTGAAATTACTCATTGTTTGCCACTTCAGAAATTGTTTTGCGAGGGCTTATTTTTGATTGTGTAAGAAAGAGCCACCAATAAGGAGTTATGACAGTTTGAAATATATATTTACATGTATGATTAATTTTTATATTGAAAATAAATTATACATGAAAATATATATTTTAAACTGTTATAACTCTTTATTGATGGCTCTGACTAACAGTATCAAAGATTTATTTTAAAGTTCATGTAAAAGAGAAAAAAAAGCCCACGAAAGGAAATTTCTGAAGTGGCGAACAATGAGAAATTTCAATTACCATGCAAAACATATTAGAACCAATAGAAAACTTTAAAATTAAGGTCAGTAAAAAATCATGATAACCCTCCTCTTCATTCACAACAAGAAGTAATCTTATGAATTTTCTTTTAAAATTTCAGAAAAAAATAATAAAGTTGAGACTATTTCAAAAATTTTGAAAAGTATTGAAAAATTTTGAAATGTTAAGGATCTATAGCTCTCCTCCTTCTAACAATATTTCCAATTCAAGTCTATCAACGAACGGTGCGTTTAATCTAGTTTTTCGCTACAGTAAAAAAATTTATGAGATTAAACTTAAGTGCGGATAACTCAAAAGATCCATTAAAATACTATGCATAAAAAGTTATAAACTAACATTCAATATATAGTATTTTGAATTAAAGAATACTTCTATCGGCTAAATAAAAATAAAAATATATATTTAAATAAATAAGTAAAGATGGGTAGTCAGAAAGCTTTTGTTTATAATCATCTCCAAAAAATTCATTTAGTTTGTGTTCCAAAATTCTATCATCATTTTCTATTGAACAGATACTTTTTCTAGAAAGTTAAGGTAAGGAAAATAGTAATTATTTAATTATTCTTTTTTATTGATGAATCAATTCTTTGAAATAAGTAAATTCTTATTGAAAAATAATTATTTGATTTTGGAATAATTCAGAGTCTAATTTTCCTTTGAAATTAATTGTAATTATAATAATAACGAGTGTTGTTTAATTAATAATTAAGCTTATAATTGATGAATGACATTTTACTAAATGATTTTTAAACTTATTTCAATAGTTTTTGAGTATTAAAACCAGATGATCATGTTTAGTATGCGACAGGCTATTTTCAATAAGAAAAATAAATTTTACATGAAAATGTATATTTAAAACTGTGATAACTCCTTATTGGTGACTTTTGCTTACACGAACCAAAATTCATTTTGAAGTTAATAAAAATAGAAAAAAATAAGCCTTCGAAAGCCAATTTTGGCAGTGGCAAACATTAAATAATTTCAATAACCATGTTTTACATATAAGAGCCAATCAGAAAACTGCGAGATTCAGGTCTGTAAAGAACCATGCTAACTTTGCTCTTCATTTACAAAAATTAGTATTCTCATGAATTCCTCTCTAAAACATCAGGATTTTCAGGAAAAAAAGGATTAAGTTTGGACTTTTCCAAAAATTTTGGAAAATTTCCAAATTTTAAGGATCTATAGCTCTTGATCCTTCTAATCTAAATCCTTGAAAATTTTTTTACACATTTCGGATAACAAAAAGAATATATTCTTAGAGTTTCAGAGATTTTTATTTTTCTGCTCTTTCAGTTGGCGTGAAATGTCCCATATATAATCATTAAGAAAAGTTTGTTATAGAAATTATTTCGAGTTATTTCTAATAATTGTGTTCTTTAATTTATTTACAGTTATTTACGGATATTTGTAGTATCTACATTTAGAAAATGTAGAAACAATAATAAAAAATCATTATTTATCTCCAGCCCAACGCTTTTTTATTGTTATTTAAAGATTTCAATATTTTCTTATAATCATTTCCCGAGTAACCTTTTCACTTCGGCGTGCAAGGAGCCCGAAGTTGGTGCCGAAGCACGTTCAGTGGCACTGAAACTCTTGCCGAATTGTCGCCACAGTGGCTCCGAATCGGTGTGAGGCGTGGCGGTGAAAGGGAGCCCTCAGAGGGCAGCCGAATCTAGCTTATGAAATCGTAGAATTTGTGTACAATTATTTGTATAAACAAACAGCTGATTTCCAATGGTGACCAATCGATTGATTGTTCAAGCAACTGTCTACTTTTTAAAATACTTTTCATTAGTGAAAAAATTCAAATTTCTCAAGTTATTCGAGTAATTCGAATTATTCGAGTAACACTGGTTATTTGAGTTCATATTTTTGTCGAGTACTTGATTGTTTCGAGCACTCAGCTTGAACTCTAAGAAAAAATTTGACTCGATAATTGAGTACTTGCACTTGAGGGTCACTCGAATTTTCGTTCCAAGTACTCGATAAAAATATGAATTACTCGAATTACTCGAGTACTCGAAAAAAATATGAATTACTTAATTTACTCGAGTACCAGAAAAAATATGAATCAATCGAATAAATTGAGTACTCGAAAAAATATAAATTACTCGAGTACTTGAGAAAATATAAGTTACTCGACAGAATATGAATAGCTCGAATTACTCAAATAACTAGATTATATTATCGATGGTAATTAGTTCTCATTCACACGAGAAAAATTAGTTTTTTACCATGTTTTTATTAATTCGTTTTAGGTTGTATTTATCCGTGTGTTTGGGCGGAATTTTAGAATTAACTTTAAACAAGTTTCAGTCAAGTCTAAAGCAAATTATTTTTATTAATTTAATCACTTATTATTAATTGTCAATTGAAAAAAGTTTTTACATAGCATGATAATACAATAAAGAATATTTTGTGGTTATGTAAGATACACATCAATGTTATGACAAAATCTATACGATTTTCGGCTGTCCGTCGTAGGCCCACGCTCGCCACCACGCCTCACCCATATGGCGGTTCAACTGCGGCAGCCGAAAGTGACCCAACTGAGAGAAGATGGTTGCCGTAACGAAAACGTTACTCGGGTTATTTATTCCCAGTATTATTCTACTTTTACAAAATGATTTTCATACAAGGTGATAAAATATTTTACTATAAGATAATATATATATATATATATATATATATATATATATATATGTATATGGGACATTTCACGCCAACTGATAGAGCAAATAAATAAAAATCGTTGAAACTCTAAGAATTTATTCTTTTTGTTACCCAAAATATGTAAAAAAATTTTCAAGGATCTAGATTGAAAGAATCAAGAGTTACAGGACCTTGAAATTTAAAAATTTTTTTAAATTTTTGGAAAAGTCCCAACTTTATCATTTTTTTTCTGAAAAACCTTATGTTTTAGAGAAAAATGCATAATAACACTTCTTATTGTAAATGAAGAAGAGAGTTAGCAGGATTTTTTACAGACCTGAATCTCGCAGTTTTCTGATTGGCTCTTATATGTAAAACATGGTTATTGAAATTATTTAATGTTTGCCACTGCCAAAATTGGCTTTCGAAGGCTTATTTTTTTCTATTTTTTATTAACTTCAAAATAAATTTTGGTTCGTGTAAGCAAAAGTCACCAATAAGGAGTTATCACAGTTTTAAATATACATTTTCATGAAAATTTATTTTTCTTATTGAAAATAGCCTGTCGCATACTAAACATGATCATCTGGTTTTAATACTCAAAAACTATTGAAATAAGTTTAAAAATCATTTAGTAAAATGTCATTTATCAATTATAAGCTTAATTATTAATTAAACAACACTCGTTATTATTATAATTACATATAATTTCAAAGGAAAATTAGACTCTGAATTATTCCAAAATCAAATAATTATTTTTCAATAAGAATTTACTTATTTCAAAGAATTGATTCATCAATAAAAAAAAATAATTAAATAATTACTATTTTCCTTGCCTTAACTTTCTATAAAAAGTATCAGTAAAATGGAAAATGATGATTCTGGAACATACACTTAAAAGAAATGATAGAGGCTTTTATTACAATGAATTACATTAAATGAGCTGGTATGATTAGAATAGTGATTTTTAGATTAGCATTAATAATTTCTCTAATACAAGGTACATCTTGAGTAATGTTCATAGGTGCTACACGAGCAAAATGAAAAGTTTTCAAGGTTTTTCAAGTACTAGGTCCTCTAATACTTTGTGCAGCTAAAGCACCAACTGCAGTGACTGGTTCAATTTTTGCTTTCATATATTTTTTCTTGCTTGTATGAATAAATTCAAGAAGTTGTGACACAGTTAAACGTATAATATACCTGTAAACTGGGACATCTGTTTTAATATTTTGTCTAATCCTAGCAATTATAATTGCAACTGTTTTCAAAAATTGAGCTGATTCTTGCTTAAATTCTTAACTTACACAAGAATAATTCTCTGACATCAAAAGTTCAGGGGTTACTTTAATAATACTAGGGCTGTCTAATGGATTTTCAATTTTGTACGTTGATGTAGATTTAATATGTCATCAAGAACTCTTTTATAATCAATAAGACAGTCTTTGCCTTCGATATACGTTGGATCCATAGAATCTACACGATAAAGAATTTAAACAATATCGACAAAAAAATTTCCAACTGTCATATCATAATGTAAACTAAGATCTTGTAAACTCTTACCATTCTTCTTTGCGTGTATCCAGTTTCAGCAATTTTAACAGCTGTATCTACAGCTGTTCATGGATCAAAATCCATTTTTCTTTCTTCACCCAATGAATATAATTTGAACTATATTTCTATTATTTGTTCTTCATAATATTCTGAAAAAAAACAATTTATAAAACTAAGAGAATTTTCTGGTAATTAACATCTTATTTACTTTTCATATGTAACGGTCTTAAGGGTATACCAAAACTCCTCCTTCTAACAATATTTCCAATTCAAGTCTATCAATGAACGGTGCGTTTAATCTAGTTTTTCGCTACAGTAAAAAAATTTATGAGATTAAACTTAAGTGCGGATAACTCAAAAGATCCATTAAAATACTATGCATAAAAAGTTATAAACTAACATTCAATATATAGTATTTTGAATTAAAGAATACTTCTATCGGCTAAATAAAAATAAAAATATATATTTAAATAAATAAGTAAAGATGGGTAGTCAGAAAGCTTTTGTTTATAATCATCCCCAAAAAATTAATTTAGTGTGTGTTCCAAAATTCTATCATCATTTTCTATTGAACAGATACCTTTTCTAGAAAGTTAAGGTAAGGTAAATAGTAATTATTTAATTATTCTTTTTTATTGATGAATCAATTCTTTGAAATAAGTAAATTCTTATTGAAAAATAATTATTTGATTTTGGAATAATTCAGAGTCTAATTTTCCTTTGAAATTATATGTAATTATAATAATAACGAGTGTTGTTTAATTAATAATTAAGCTTATAATTGATAAATGACATTTTACTAAATGATTTTTAAACTTATTTCAATAGTTTTTGAGTATTAAAACCAGATGATCATGTTTAGTATGCGACAGGCTATTTTCAATAAGAAAAATAAATTTTCATGAAAATGTATATTTAAAACTGTGATAACTCCTTATTGGTGACTTTTGCTTACACGAACCAAAATTTATTTTGAAGTTAATAAAAAATAGAAAAAAATAAGCCTTCGAAAGCCAATTTTGGCAGTGGCAAACATTAAATAATTTCAATAACCATGTTTTACATATAAGAGCCAATCAGAAAACTGCGAGATTCAGGTCTGTAAAAAATCCTGCTAACTCTCTTCTTCATTTACAATAAGAAGTGTTATTATGTATTTTTCTCTAAAACATAAGGTTTTTCAGAAAAAAAATGATAAAGTTGGGACTTTTCCAAAAATTTAAAAAAATTTTTAAATTTCAAGGTCCTGTAACTCTTGATTCTTTCAATCTAGATCCTTGAAAATTTTTTTACATATTTTGGATAACAAAAAAAAATAAATTCTTAGAGTTTCAACGATTTTTATTTTTTTGCTCTATCAGTTGGCGTGAAATGTCCCATATATGTATATATATATATATATATTGTAATGAGGGAATTTGTTCCCTATCCCCCAGTTACTATTATTTTAACTCTACAGTATCACCAATGAATAACTATAAATTTAATTATTATTTTTCTTTTAAATTTTACTCTGAATCGAAAATCTGAATTTATTAGCAATCAACTCTCTCGGGTGGATTCTGATCGGGTCTTCGTAGGGAACAATGACGAAACCACCGATGTAAACCAGCAATAAATCATTTATATATACTTTATAACAATACCATGTTAATAAACACTTAAATAACACTGTTAAATAAAATACAAAAAGAAGTAATTTTCACTCTATATTTATTGAAGTAAATTTAACATCCTTTTTACCCGACAATTTCTCGAAAATTGTGTAAGTGTAAGAAAGTTGTGTAATTGAACTCTGGCTCGACCTAATAAACTTTCTGATTAATTATAATTAAATAAAATCAAATTAAACCCGTGAAATTAATATTAAGTTCAATAATGGCGGCTAAAATCGACGAGCAAAACGGCGACGCGCACTGACTCTAAATTTTCTATTATTTAATATTTAAGATGGAGGACTCACCTTAATAAACAAAGCGTTACTCTCCTAAAATACAAAAACTCCAATAATTGACTCTCTCCAAAATCTCCTTTTCTTGTTTTAAATGAACTCCTCAGCTCTCTCGAAAATACCAGAATAATTCCTTTTGTGTGTGGTGAAAATTTGGCAAAATGGCAAAGATGGCGAAAATGGTAAAATAAATCCTCTATAAAATTTATCCTATTACAACGGAGTCAAAGAAAAGCCGACCAAGTGCAATCACCAAGATCCAATAGAGAAGTGTAACGATGGCGCGTCTTTTCTCAAGCTCCTTCCTCTTCATCCCTTCTTTCATCAGTTACGCCATAAATAGTATAATGGTTGATTGGTTATTAATCCTTTCCGTACTTGTTATTTGTTAATTACAAAGGATGTTAACTTTAACCAATCAACACCTTTCCTTTTGGCGGCTTCTTTTATGTTAGCACCCTCTATTTCTCGCGCGCTCCATTTAAATTTTTATTTAGAAGACTCCATATACTCAGTCTTAATAATTCTGCCTATAATTATACCACTATCTCTCTCCAGCACTCGATTTCTTTTATCTTCTATCACTCTCGCTCTCGATCTCACTTATCTTTATATAAAATACTGACACAGATTGATATTTTTACAATTGCCCATGTATATACTCCTTCTACTGCCATTTCTACATTTACCCATGTATATACAAGCCTTTTACTGTTATTTTTACATTTACCCATGTATATACGAGCCTGTTATATAAGCTATAGCTGGCTCCCCTTTTTCGCTGATCTTTTACTTTTCATGCGCATGACTTGATTTCTGCCGCAAGTCGGTCACTTACCGACGCTTCCCCTTTACTCTCGAGTACGTGTTACAAATGTTCTGCGTCGTTTCCCGGTTTTGCTCGTCATCGCGTACCGCGAGTGTATTGTGCGCATGTACCTATACACCGGGTGTGTGTGTGTCAGTGTACAGGTGACAGTGCTGCGGCGTGCACATCGTCATCAAGAACATAAGATGGCGACGCACAAGAGCACTGTCATAGGTTATTTTTTCCTACACATGTGTTCTTTTTCTTTTCTTTTAATATGTTATGTGCACTAGTGTTAGGATGTTACAGCTATCACCGTAGCTTCAACTCCTAGTGCCCTATAAGAAAACTGATGGTGACTGTGGTTTTTTCCTTCACCACGTGTTCTTATGTGAGGTTAGGTTCCCCTTTCTCTCTTTCTCTCTCTAGCGGTAAGTCGTCTGCTCATTGCTAATCTTCTTGTTTACCTCGAAACAAACAAAATACAACTGATTAATTAATTCAATTATATTAATTAATAGTCAGTTCAGTTAGTGCATTTCGGCTCATATTTTCCTTTTATTCTCTTCAATAAATAGTTTATTGTGATGCAATAAATGCATCACAATATATGTTGCATATCACAAAAAAATTTCAACATCAAAACTAATTCTCTAATGTAAAGAATAAAAAATTAAATTACAGTCATCCCTCCGAATAAGCGCATCCGCAATAAGCGCATACCCCTATGTTTGCTCGTGAGCCATGCCCCCACTGCGACTACCAAGTCCGAGCTCACTAAACTTTTGCGGACTGCTTCTCAATAAGCGCAATCGCTCATAGAGGATTTAAAATTTAAATTTCAAATAAAATCTTAATATTTTTTATTATTAATAACGAAATTTTTTATTGAAGCATAAATTTTTACTAAAAATGTTTATAAATATATTTATAATAAATATTTATAGTTTTATTAATTCTAACGTTTATTTACTTTTATTAAATGTTTTCTGACAAAATATTGTAAGCTTTTATTATTAGAAATTCGTTTTGAAAATCATTCTGAAAATTGTTTTGAATTACGTTTTTTTTGCTACAGGTTTTTCGACACTCACTTTCACGGAATCACTTTCATTTTTTGCATCAGTAGCACTTGCTTAAACAAAAGAATTTTTGCGTTTGATTTTTTTAATCGAGTCTGACATTTTTACACACTCACCGAGTGTTTCTGTACTTATGACACGTGACTGCTCTCAAACAGTAGCCGTTAAAACAATAAATGTACGGCAAATTAAGGGACTATCGCCAATACGCTTATTGAGAAGCACTAAACCTAAAATGTGCAAGAGAGACAGCAAGTCAGGAAAAAAGGATCTATGTACGCGAGGTGGGGGAACCCCGATTCGTGGAAAACCTCTTCCCCTTGGGGGCTTCTATGCGCTTATTCGGAGGGATGACTGTAATAGAATTTCAAAATTCTGATATGGGAATACTTTTTATAAATAACTTTTTAATAACTTTGAATAATGGTAAATTTTTTAAATAACTTGTGGTATGGAATGCTAATTGAATTTAGTTTCAACATAAAGTTAATTATTTAAATTGGAAATGTATTTAATAAAATAATATAACTATTTATAAGTTATCACTTGATAATAATTTTTTAATCTTTTTATTCATAGTTTAAAATAATATTAAATATATGATTATCATTTTAACAGTTTTTATATAATATTATGTAAATTTTATAAGTATAAATTATTTAAGGAGATGTGAAATGGACAGTACACCCATAAATATTGACTATATTTCCATTGTATTTCAAAATTTTGAATAAAGAGATGCATTAACATAAATATAGTATGTATCACGAAGATTATTCAGATAAATTTTTAAATAAATCTATTTTTTAGTTATTGAGAGGCTTGGGTTCCAATATTCTTTACCAAAATTTTTCTATTTGGAATCAGAAATCTAAATATCTTGAAAACTAATGATTGGAATAATTTGAAAATTTAAATCAATAATCATTATGGTACATACTACAAGTTAATACATTCCTTTTATGGAAATTCAGCAATAGAATGGATAGACAATTAATTTTTATATCTTCTTATAGTAAAATATAATCAAACTTTGACAAAAAATACAACATAATAAAATAATTGTACTTTCAATGATTTGTATCATATTTAATACAAATTTTAGAGTGATATTACAGAATATTATTTTTTTCCGCATTTATAATAAATGTTTCGCAAATAACAAGTAAATTTTCTTTTGAAATGTTTACTTTTTTAGGGGAAATTTTACTTCTATCTAGACAGTTCATAAATATAAATTCATAATTATAGACATAATCAGAGAAATTTATTCATATTTCATATATTTTCCTATCTTTATAGTTGACTATTAAAAAAAATTTAATATCTAATAAATAATTTTTCTAAATTGTATTTCATAAAATTTATGTTTTTATATAATATAAAAAACGATATAAAAAAAATATTTTAATATCATATAATGATAATTTTTTAAATGAGGTAATTTGGTATATTTTAAAAATTAATATGTTTCTCTTATTAAAAATATTATTGCTTTAATGAAATAAATTTTAATATATTTAATTGCTAACAATTTTCATATAAATGACAATTCATTTAAATACAAACACGTGTACATATGAAAATGTAATTAAGGTAAATATAATTTTAATATATTAAAATGTAATTTTATTATATTTAATTGTTAACAATTTTTATATAAATGACAATTCATTTAAATACAAACACGTGTACAAATGAAAATGTAATTGAGATTAAATGTATGTTATTTATAAAAAATTGTTGAAAAGTAACTTTTTAAATAATATATTTCCATAAAAACTAATTTAAATACTTTATTCTCTGAATGATAACTGAATACAATCTTAATTTAATAAATCAAGGGGCGCGGCAGCGCCCCCGATGGCAAGTAGGCGAAGCAATCGGGCGCTCCAAGCCTTTATATACGTTAAGTTTTCGTGTTTAACCTCGTAATTGAAAAAAAAATTTTTATTTTAAAAGATTTTTTTATATTTTATTATTGCTGAATCTTTAAAAAACTATTTTATTTATGTTTTTAAAAGATTCAACATAATTTGATGAATACTTTTTGTGTAACGTAAGTTTTTAAGTTCGTAGCAGACGGCATTACTATTTTACTTATAATTTTTCTCCAGTTTCTTCAACTCATATATATAGATATACTGCCGTGCTTTTCTCCAGTTCGTCAATTCTTTAACTTATGTATATATATATAGGTATACTACCACACGTCTTTTTCTCCAGTTCGTCGATTCTTCGACTTACAAATATATAATATGAAATAAAAATAGATAGTAAAAATAGGTACTACATTTTAATAAAAAAAGAGTGCTGTTTATGATTTGAATAATAAGGTTATATTTAATTTTTTTTTCGAATTTCAAAAATACATTTCATTTGTTTTTAATTTGCATATAATGTACATTTTTTTAAAGTATTTGAATTTTACATTCTTTTAACAATATTTTGTAAAAATTGTTTTGAATTTTAGTAAATACAAGTTTCAATTTTTGGAAGTTACAAATTTAAATTATTTCTTACGATTCAAATATTTTTCATAGTTTTTTTTTATTTTGCTTAACTTTTGTAAATACAAATAAAATATTTAAAAATCGTCATTAGAACAATATAAAAGTTTTTGAACGTAAAATAAAAGAGATCATATTAAAGAAAAGAAATGACAGATTGTAATCACATAATGGCTCAATAAAATTGACATGTATTGCTAAAAAAATATAATATCATTGAATCAATCATTTCTTTTCTTTTTTATTAATAATTTGATATTCTTAAATATAAAAGTTTGTAAATGTTACATTATATTAAATTTTTGTATGGTTTTTATTTTCAATTTATTGGGACTTGCAAGGGGAATATCTAGATATTAGAACTACAATACTTTTTCTACTTTTGCGATATTTTTTCTTACATAAAATTCTAAAGATAGTCCATATCTATAATATCTATAAAATAATTCAATGAAATTTAAAAATAAATTCACGTAAAAATGAACGAGAACAGTCATAAGTAAAAACCTAAAAGAAATTTTTATTTTATTAAATCTCTGTAACCAACAAACTGAATATTATAAAAGCTTACCTTTTAAAAAGGTATATGATGGGCAAGTATGCTTAGCAATTTATTTTAATTAACGATTTTAACTATTTTGATGTCTTAAACATATTATAAACTATTTTTTTAGTGATAAAATCAAACCTTGACATTAGAATTTTATGAAATCATGAAACAAATGTCAAGTATTTTTTTTTATAATTGAATTTTACATGGTTCACAGAATTAATCCATTTATTTAGTATTTGAAACTATCGAACCTTGACATTAAAATTTCATGAAATCACGAAACAAATGTCAAGTATATAGTAAAAGTGATAAAACTATGGCACCTTACCATAATTTTTAACAAAAAAATTATCAAAATTTTTTTTTTATAAATAAACGTTGAATTTTACTAACCAAATTACTTCTTATCTTTTTTTATCATTTATTTAAAAGTGTTCTGAAATTTTTTAAATCTTATTAAATATTTACAAAATTTCTTGCTAGGCCCGTTGTACACAATATTGTATTTTATGTTCAGTATATTTTTCAGGAGCGTATCATCTTAATACATTTAAATAATTGTATATTACCTGTATCTTACACCTATTATAATTTCTAGTTCAAATGTTAGAACATACATTCATTAAGCATTTCACCAATAAAATATTTATCCACGGGCCTAGCAAGAAATTTTGTAAATATTTAATAAGATTTAAAAAATTTCAGAACACTTTTAAATAAATGATAAAAAAAGATAACAAGTAATTTGGTTAGTAAAATTCAACGTTTATTTATAAAAAAAAAAATTTGAAAAATCTTTTGTTAAAAATTATGGTAAGGTGCCATAGTTTTATCACTTTTACTATATACTTGACATTTGTTTCGTGATTTCATGAAATTTTAATGTCAAGATTCGATAGTTTCAAATACTAAATGAATGGATTAATTCTGTGAACCATGTAAAATTCAATTATAAAAAAAATACTTGACATTTGTTTCATGATTTCATAAAATTCTAATGTCAAGGTTTGATTTTATCACTAAAAAAATAGTTTATAATATGTTTAAGACATCAAAATAGTTAAAATCGTTAATTAAAATAAATTGCTAAGCATACTTGCCCATCATATACCTTTTTAAAGGTAAGCTTTTTATAATATTCAGTTTGTTGGTTACAGAGATTTAATAAAATAAAAATTTCTTTTAGGTTTTTACTTATGACTGTTCTCGTTCATTTTTACGTGAATTCATTTTTAAATTTCATTGAATTATTTTATAGATATTATAGATATGGACTATCTTTAGAATTTTATGTAAGAAAAAATATCGCAAAAGTATTAATTATACAATTATAAATATATAATATTTATATAACTGTTCATCACATAAAATTATTATTTTATTAATATATATATTAAAAAAATAATTATTACAATAGATTGTAGTTAAATAAAAATGTTTATTTTAATAATTATAGCGTTGAAATTTATTTTGATGAAAATGTTATTTGATTGACATTTACAGTATTATTTTAAATATATTTGAAAAGTTACTTATCATCAATGAAAAACTATTTAATTTTTTAAATTAATAATCTGTTACGTTTTTACGTTTATATATATTTATATTTAATTATAAGGTAGTGGGTATCTTTTGTACCACAACTAATCTTGGTTAATCGAAGCAGTCAGTTTGCGTGAAGAATTAAATAAATACTTAGTAATGATATTGTTGTAAATGTATAAGCTGATAGGGATAGGGTATCGCAGATAATATAAACCATGCTCTTATTACTATAATTGTTGAGCGGATTTATTCATTACAAATGGATTTCTTTTGAGAGTACAGAAAGTAATCTTAACAACCGTATCCTTTGTGCTCTCGGTTTCGTCTGCCGACTCGCTGCTAGCGATTGTCGTGCTCCCCTTATTCCAGCCCCCACGCAACGTACACACACACTTATGCTCATACATCTCGCACACCTACCAGATATGAATATAAGTTTATTATAACTTTCGTCGGGAGAGATATGTCCTATTATTATGTCGTCGCCTAATACATTTCTTACTGCTTGCTCCAATCGGGCGTACTTCCGTCGTTCGTGGCTAAAGGTTGGTTTCTTACTCTCTTTCTCTCTCTGTCGATTGGTCTACTGACTGACTCCTCGTGGGATGTCTGACTGTATTTATACTCGCCAAATTCGTTGTTTCCACGTACCTATCCTTCTGGAATATTCGTTATTAATTGGAATTTGCTGATCAGTCCGTCAGCGATTTTTCGTTCTGGTCTTAACCTGTCGTTGGGTGGTCAGCTCTTTTTCTATGGTGCTCGACGTTTTTCATCGTTTCCAGGCAGGTTATAACTTGTTAGTATGACGATCAGCGTTTTCTGTCTTTACTTGTTGAAATGTGTATTCGTCGCATTCTTTGTATATTGCTGATATTAATCCTTATTTATTTCATAGGGTATAGAATCCGTAACAAATCTATCAATATCAAGAATTTTCTAAAAATTATAATATTTATGATATGCAAACCTTACTTGTGATACATACACTTTGTAATATTCGTATCTCATTAAAATTTTATATAAGATGCAAAAAGGATCGTTAAGTAATTGCAAACAGTTATTTTATTATTCTGAAATATTCAAATTTAAAATCAACCAAAAATGTGTATTTTAATCTTATGGTTTTTTAAATTTAAATTTCGTATTTCATATATATAAAATACATTTGTGAAGATATTTTTATTGGAAATAAATACAAAATTTTTTTTAAGGGGTGTCCTCATACCGGCACAGAGATCTACCTTATCTACATTTGAATTATGCATCATAATATAAATTTAACTATTTTTGACTAAAATTCATAGAAGAGGCACATTTTTAACATTCTAAAGAATTGATTGCAACGTCAAAAGACAGAATAAAAGTGAAAATTTTTACCCTTATATTGTCTTTTAACGTTGCAATAAATTCTTTGGCATGTTAAGAATGTGCCTCTCCTACGAATTTCAGTCATGAATAGTTAAATTTTTATTGAAATTCATAATTTATATATAGATAAGGTAGAACTCTGTGTCAGTATGAGGATTCCCCTTAAGCATGTTCCACGTAAAAATTAATTACATAATTCAAATTCATGATCATATATTAAGGTCTGGAAATTATAGTTGTTACTCAGTTCCCAGTTCTCAGTTTATTTATATCAAACATCGTACAATCTTTGTTTTTCTTATGGAAGCAGAGTGAGAAATAGTCACTTGATGGAATAAATTATACGTTTTTTTACTTTAAGCACATGTGTACATATATTTTTATATTATGTTTCACCAAATTATTTTCAATTTAATTCAGAACTTAAAATTAACTTAAATTGATTAATTCTTATTTACTTGAAATTAGTAATTTATACATAATAATATAATAAAAGAAAATTCAACCGAACGACGTTAGGAGCGAGAAACTTCAATATGATTAATACCTATTAACATAAAACCCATTAAGTTGTGTAACAATTTTCAACAGTTGATAAATATAATGTAAATTATATAATATATATATATCAATTTTAAATTACTAATAATTAATTTAAAACTCAAAAGTAACTATTTTAAAACGAAATATGGAAGATAAACATGTATCGTTTTATTTCTTAAATATCACGAATTTAAATATTAATTATTAGGTATTTTAAAGTGTTATATATTATATGAATAATTCTATATTCAATAATTTTCAATTTCAGTAACAGAAAAAGCCGCACGAAAAGAGATTAATAATTACATTTTCTGCGAAATATTGCCCTTGAATCGAGTAGGTAAAATATCAGTCTTAGTACCAAAAAAAAGACACTGAGCGTCGCAAATTTATGCTCTTACTTCGTAATATAATAGTACCAACATTGGTCCCTAAAATTCAAGCTATAGTACTAATTGAAATAATATCGTCACTCTTTTTTTAAGTACCTTAGTACATAAATTAGATATACTTGATTTAGAACCTTTTTTAACAATATTTTCCTTTCTCCGTGCAGTTGTTAGTTCTAGTAAACGTCAAATACTGTTTTCGATTATTTCATGGTTCGTGATTGAAACACGTGATTAAAAAGAAAAAATTTTTATTATATTTTTTAATTGATTCAAATGCAATTTAGTAGAACAAATTCTTAATTCATCATGATATAATTTGTATTTGAACAATTTTTATGCACATTGTAACTTTAATTAATTTTTTTCATAAAAATATAAAAAATAAATTTAGTACAAAACTACAATATCAAAATTCATAAATTGCGACAATTATTTTTTATTTTAAAATTGGCTAATTTATACATAATAATATAATATATGAAAATTCAACCGAGCAACGTGAGGAGCGAGGTAGATTTTGCTAGTATATTATATTAACAGAAAGAAACACGAAAAAGTCATTGTTTAATATCGAATCATCATTTCAATCATTATATTATAACACAAATAAATTTGTAAAATTTACAAATTTTATTATTCAAAATTTTGTATTATTCATGAATTTTTATGTTAAAATTTTAACTTTGAAAATCACACAAAAACAGTTTGTAAATTTTAACATAAAAATGTTTGTGTTTTATCTGTAACACTTATGTATGTTAAAATTACAAATTTTTTCCTATTGTGTATGATATTTTGAAGCTCATACAATTTTTATCGAAAAACATTAAAAACATATGGACGGCAGTGTATATTTATATTGTCATTAAATATGTTGCTACAATAAATCTTGATTTGTACCACAATATTCAGGACAATAAATTATCGTCGTGTAATTCGATTGAATTGAAAAAGCCTCCTTAAGATTGCAATGTTTAAAGCTGAATTCTGAAAATTTATATTTACCATCATTTTACATTGCAAACTCCAAGTGTATGAGAAAATTTAACCGAACGACGTTAGAAGCAAGGTATTTTATGCTAGTTTGATATAAAAAAGATTTATGTTTTTATATTTTATAAATTTTATTTCAATATCCGTTAAAAATTGCGTTTCCCTTGCGTTTTTTAACAAAAAAATGACGTTTATTATTTTTCATTTTTACCTATAACACGTACAACATAATCCATGCGTAATGTTGTTCAAAATCATCTGAAAAATCTATAAAAAAATTTTCAGCCTGAAATATTAAAAATTGTCAGACTAGTTCCATTTTAACTGCTGCTTAATTTACTGGTAAATGAGGCAGCAGCTAAAATGGAACTAGTCTCACAGTTTTTAATATTTCAGGCTGAAAATTTTTTTATAGATTTTTCAGATGATTTTGAACAACATTACGCATGGATTACGTTGTAGGTGCTATGGTTTAAAAATTAAAAATAATAAACGTCATTTTTTTGTTGAGAAACACAATTTTACTTGTGTCTCCCCTTAAGTTATTACAAAAGATTAATTTTTTTGACCTTATAAAGGACTTGAAAGATTTTTTTCTTAATAAAAACGATTAATTGTATTATTTTAAATAATTTCCCTTCAGAATTATTCAGATTGAATGAAAACTCGTAAAAAAAATTCATTAATTTGATTTGTCACATTCATATATGCATACGTAAATTTTAAGGAAAGCTTGTAATACCTTTGTTTTGCGATAAAAATAATTTTTTTACGACATATTTTCAAGGATTACATTTTATGCAATATAAAAAATATAAAGCACGACCGGTATACTTCCGTATAGCAGTCGTGTCTAAAAGTGATAATGATACACTGCTGCTCCAAAATTTAAGCTTACCTAAGAATGAATATTATAATTTTTAAAGTGTTAGATCTCAAGAACTATATGTCATAAAAGACTATTATACACTGAAAAGGCGATGGTTAAACGATTGTGTCAAAAAACATAACCATTTACATTAAAAAAGCTGATGCGCTATATTCTGAATTGGCGTAAATAGTTTTTCAGTTTTGGTAGAATTTTTGTACCACAACGTAAAGCTGTTGCACCAACATAAAGCACACAAGCATATGGTATGTCATAGAATAATCGTCATCACCAGTGCTTTATATTAATATTTTGATAGATTATTTAAATGAATATTTAAAATAGATGCTTTTTTGTAATGGACAGACACTTAATTATATATTTTACTATTTATCAATTCATTATCATATTTATAATAACAATTTTTACGTATATAAGCTTAGCATAACCTAATTTTAATTCTATTACAAAAATTGACAACCACTGAAGTATCCGTTATGTCGGTCATTCAATTTTGGAATAATTTTTCTACCAAATTTGAAGAAGAACGAATTTAATTAAGTAAGAGCAACAAATATTCCATCACCTTTTCAGTGTACATTTCATTTGAAAGCTCTTGTGGTACTCTTTCAAAGTGTTATGAATGATTTTTTTTTTTGCAATATTCTCTTTTGCGCATACTTAAAATCTTGAAATTTTAATAAACTTTCAACGCAATTTTGACTATTTATACAGCATATGAAAATTAACATATCTGAAAAACCCCAAAGCCGTTAAAAAGAAAATGGAAAAAACTTTGCAATAAGTAATTCCCACTCGGACAAAGTTCGTCCGAAATTTTGACAATGGAATTGTCCAAAAAAAAGTCGACAATGTCCGTGCGAGATCATCTATTTCCTGCACGTATTACGTACATTATTTTTTAACACAAGGTGTGAGAAGTTCGACTGATGTTTCCACACAATACATAATTGGACTGAACAAATCAATAACAAAATAAAGAGTTATATCACTTTGAATTAAAATTCATATCACAAAAAAAGAATAGAATATGGGATAGATGATTGACGAAGTGATAATAAAAATAAATATAAAATAAATTTTTCATTCATTTGAGTAAATATGTAAAATAAAGTACATTATTCGTTCCAAAAATGAAATGCAGGTATTTTTATAAACATTTTAAATAAATCAAAAAAGTACATATTCAAACAAAAACTTTTTTTAATTAGATAATTCTTTAATAATTTAAACTTAAAATTTCACATCAAAATTAATCGTAACGTTAAATTACGACAAAAAAATATTTATTGCATTTCTTATATTTATCGTGTTTCTTATATCCATCGCACTTCTAATTTTTCCCGCACTTTTTATTTTTCCTCTATTTATTTGCGCTTTTCATATTTTTCAATTGCTTAAAATAATTCATGTATAAATTAATTAAAAAATCAAAATAAATTTTATATTATTTCAAATTAAAATTTATATTGTTAGAAATCAATACGTATTATACAATGATTAAATAACAGTAAATAATCAAACATATAAATTTATAATACGGAGATTAAATTAGTATTTTTCCAATAAGAAAACTCGAAACGATTAAAGCAGCCTTTTGTTTAAGATCACCGACATGTGACGCCTAAGTGTGTTTCATACTTCCCGCTCACTTGTATGCTTCTTCACAACTGTTTTTTCCGCACTTAAAGAGTTGTGCTTTACTTATTGCCTGCACGGATTATGTAGATCATTTTTCCACATGGAAGCGGTAATTCTTTTTTCTCGCACACTTTTTTCCGTGCGAGAGTAGGACACTTTCCGCGCAAAAAAGCGTGCGGGAAATCGAACTTCCCCCATAGAAACAGTACATTTTGTAGCGAGTATGAAAAGACTTTATTTACGAAACGAGAAGTTTACGGCTTGAGCCGAAAGCGAGGGTCGTAACGAGTTTTGTAAAAAAGTCTTTTCTTGTATTTTTGTATTTTTTGTCATGAGAGCCATAAAAGGGCAACGAAATCGCAATATTCAGGTAGAATAGCAAAAAAAATTACCTTCTTGGATTGAGAATCAAGTTAGAATACTTTTAAAGCAAAAAAGGAAATCGTATTTTTTACGAATTAAAAAAAATTCTTTTTAATAAATAATTTATATATATTTGTATGGAAAAATGTGTTTGAGAAAATTAAAAGATTTTTTTTCGCGTTGAAAGTATTCTTATTCGATTCTTCATCCGAAAAGATAACTTTTTTTTTGTATTTTTTTGTAGACTGCATAATATTTGAAACATAATCCATTTTCCAGAAAATGCATTTTTGAAGTGATAACTTCTTATGAAACGGTGAGCTGCGCAGGAATTCAGACCAAAATTTTCAACCACTTAGAATTCAAGCTCGTAAAATTTTAAACTCTTAAAAATTGAACATATATATATATATATTAATTATATATGTCCTTTGGTCGTATTCAGGTGGAATATGAATCAAGGATAATGTTTGTCGCTTGAGCTGAAATTGCCAAGGGCGCGCGAAGCGCGCCCGAGGTAGATTTCTGCTCAAGCAGAAAACATTGTTCGAGATTCAGATTCCACCTGAATAAACGGCCAAAAGACATAGATGATTTTATGTCCGAAGTAGGCCGTATGAGGAAGTGTAACTTATTGGTTGAAAATATTAATTTTTTTTTCAATACTTTTAAAATTAAATTTTAGTTTTATGGATTTTTTCTTTTGTTACTTAGATTGACATTTTGTAATGAGTATAGCTGCTGTCGAAGCGCGAGTCATTTTTTTCACTAACTTACATTTAATATGATTGCTCTTTGACATATTGAACGAAACATAGTAGGATCGGTGATGCCATATTGATTTCTCCTGAGACATATTGAGACTCAATATGTCTCAGGAAGACACATAAATCTTGCAAAAAGTCGAGGAGCGCGTCTGAGACATATGGGATGCCAATACAAATTTAGCATGCTCTTTACATACTGACATGAATACGACCTACGAGGATAGAAATATATATATATTTATGTCCTCGTAGGCCGTATTCGTGTCAGTATGTAAAGAGCATGCTAAATTTGTATTGGCATCCCATATGTCTCAGACGCGCTCCTCGACTTTTTACAAGATTTATATGTCTTCCTGAGACATATTGAGACTCAATATGTCTCAGGAGAAATCAATATGGCATCACCGATCCTACTATGTTTCGTTCAATATGTCAAAGAGGAATCATATTGAACGTAGGTTAGTGAAAAAAATGACTCGCGCTTCGACAGCAGCTATACTCATTACAAAATGTCAATCTAAGAAACAAAAGAAAAAATCAATAGAACTAAAATTTAATTTTAAAAGTATTGAAAAAAAGATTAATATTTTCAACTAATAAGTTATAGTTCCTCATACGGCCTACTTCGGACATAAAATCATCTATGTCCTTTGGCCGTTTATTCAGGTGGAATCTGAATCTCGAACAATGTTTGCCGCTTGAGCAGAAATATCTCGGTCGGCGCGCTTCGCGCGCCCTCGGCAATTTCAGCTCAAGCGACAAACATTGTCCTCGATTCATATTCCACCTGAATACGGCCAAAGGACATATATAACTAATATATATATATACAGGGTAATTGGATAACATCGGTGCATATATATATATATCGCTGGATTCAGCGCAATGAGCTGATCCCGAAATAAATAATATAAAATTTTTTTAAATTTTACCAATATATTGCCAATATATTCGCAACGTGTTGGTAAAATTTTCTCTAATATCTCCAATATATTAGCAATATATTGGTCAAATTTAAAATACATTCTTATCATTTTTTTCGGAGTCAGCGTATTGCGCTGAATCCAATGATATAAATATGTATCGATGTTATCCAATCACCATGTATATATGTATATGTTCAATTTTTACGAGCTTAAAATTTTACATATATATATATATTTATTTATGTCATCGAAGGCGGAAAACGGTTCAATATCTATAGACCAAGCTAAATTTCTATGGAAATGGCATATGTTTTCGCTCACCTCTCAACTATGTTCAAATGCTTCTATACATTTACAGTCACATATAGAAGCTTTCTATACGATCTCAGGGCTATATGAATAATAAAGTTGCAGGTGAGTCGAATGAAAACATTCATAAATATTAATTATTTAAAATGAATATATTTTTGTAAATAACTATTGTTTTATAATTTGTTTACTTCAATTTATATAAACAAATATTTATCAAATAAATATTGAAAAAAAATCTTCTCTGAATTTAAATATTTTCTAACGTCATTGTGAAAAATGAATTTTAAACAACGTTCGAAGTCTCATTTTAAAGCTTTTGCCATTTTCTTTCTGTCCACTTTCGTTTTTTTTTCAAATACATTAATTTTCAGATGCTGTGCAAACAGTCAAAGTTGAATTAAATTTTGCTTCAATTTCAAGATTTTAAGTATGCGCAGAAGAGAGTTTAAGTATTGAAAAGTTTAACATATAGAGAACAATATATTCATATATTAACATAAAAAAACTTTGAAAGAGCACTACAAGAGCTTTCAAATCAAATGTATAGAAGTCTTTTACGACATACGATTGCTGAGATATGAAACTTTAAAAATTTTAATATTTTTTCTCAGATGAGTTTGAATTTTCGAGTGCCAGAGTAATTATAATGATAATAATAATAATATGTCATGAACAATAATTATCTATGTGTATAAATAGGAAAACAGATGGCAAGCTCAGGGATTGTTGGTGCTGAAGAGGCAGATTCCAATAATGAAAATTCAGAGCTTGATAATGTTGCAAGTGGCTGTAGTGCTGGTACAAGTATCGTCAATCATCCTAATACACTGAAGAATCCTCTGGTCTGTGGTCTATGTCATGATTATTATAATAAGCCCTGTCTATTAACTTGTTACCATACTTTCTGTGCTCGTTGCTTACCCGGACCTTATATCGACGGCAAACTCTCCTGCCCTATTTGCGGGTAACTTGACATAATTCATTTTATTAAATACTGAACATATATTTTATTTAAATTATTTTATTCTCAGTTTGACACTTATGATTAGTTTATTGACACTCAAACTTACAAAGCCACCATGAATCTTTTATAAAACAAAGTTCTAATTTTATGCAAAAATTATTTAAATGAAATTTTTATTTTTTAAATTTCTGGAATTTTTAAATTTGATATCAAGGCATATTAAAAGAATATAATCTGAATATTACTTTATAGTTTAATGTTTTTAATAATTTGGATAAGATTTTTTTCCGAATCCCAGAAAATTACTTTAAATAAAGTAATTATATTTGCCAGATTAAACATTTTCAGAAATGTAATCTTTTTAAAGTCTTCACTGTAAAGATATCATAAACTAGGTATATATTGACAAAGCTGAAAATTAAATAATTATAACGTAATGAACGACAACTATTAGAATAAACTTAAAAATAAACCAGACAATGTAGCTTTTTAAAAAAAATTTTTAATTTGAATAACAAAATATAATTTGAGACGGGTGTCAGCATGATTGTAATTCTACCGCACTCACTTCGTAACTGTCAACGAAATCAGGTCTAAAAGTTAATATTGGTTGATTACAAACTTAGGAATCTTGGAATCAGGAAAGAAGATGCTCATGTGTGTAAAATACATATGATCTAATGTGTAAATATAAACACACACACATACACACACACACACACACACATATATATATATTCTGGGATTTTCACCAAATTATAGTATGTTGTTGTGCCTTACATAAAAACGTTACGGTGGAAATTTTAGCCCTCTAGTAGTCTTAGAGCCAGAGATATGATCCCTTTAATGTCAAAAAATTGTCTATTTTTGCTCCATTTCTGAGAGCTTATATCCAGACTCCCTATTAACCGATTTTTTTTACCAATTTTCATTTTTTTTTGGTATAATCTCTCGTATGTTTGATGATTTTTTCATATTTTTAAATATTAATCTCCATTTATGGCAACCCAATTTCGACAAAAGAAATTTAAAAAAATTTGACCATCTTCAAATCGCTGCTAAAACCGAAGCGCCTTATCTATAATCAACTTTATTCCTACTTGTCAACAAGACAGTTACTTGACACTCAGCAGACTGGCTTTAGAACTGGGAACAGTACTCAGACTGCTTTACTTAAACTGACTGATGACATGAGGCTGAATATGGACAGACGTTACGTGACCATGCTCTTACTGTTTGACTTCAGCAAGGTATTCGATACAGTGTGTCACACCACCTTACTTTGCAAACTGTCTTCTCTCGATGTGTCGCACTCTGTTGTTAAATCGGTTGCTTTTTATTCATCTGACCGGCATCAGGCTGTTGTTGATAGTGCTGGTAATCAGCCCGACTTTGTCACTCTTAACACTGGTGTTTCTTAAGGCTCTGTGCTAGGGATTCTAGCATTCTCCATCTATATTAATGACAATACTGCTGGTTTTTACTCTAAAGTTCAATATCTGTTATATACTGATGATCTGCAAGTATACGTTCATTTTCAGATTGGTCAACTTGATTTTTTTACCTCACTCATGGCTGAGCACGCTTCTTTAATTAGTAATTGGGCCTCTTGTAATCATCTGAATCCGAACGTTCGTAAAACTAAAGCCATTACTTTTGGCTCTTATCACTATATTAAAGTATTACCTTCATTGACAGTAATTGGATTTTCAATTAATGGAAACATTATTAAATTTCAATCCTCTCTCCGTAGTTTAGGGGTTTGGCTTGATAGTAAGTTGAACTGGGAAGAGCAAGTTGCAGATGTATGTAAAAAGTCCTTTTCTTTACTTTATAGGCTCAACTTTTTTAGGGAAAGCACTATTCTGGCTCTCCGTAAGCACCTTATTCAAACACTGCTGTTTTCCCTCCTGGACTACTGTTGTTTTGTCTACTCTGACCTTCCTGTTGAGCTTGACCTCAAGCTGCAGAGAGTCATCAACTCTGGTGTGCGTTTCATCTTTGGTGTAGGTAGGCGTGAGTGCATCTATGCTTATAGGTCCTCTCTTGACTGGTTGTCCATTGTAGGTAGAAAACGTTATTTTCCTGCTACTTCCTTCTTTAAAATGTTTTTTTGTGCTCACCACCTTATTTCTACTCTGTTGAAAGGCGATGTGAGGCCTTCGACCATACATTTTGCTGTCATAAAACATGTGACGTCCTACTAACTGATGGCTAGTAGGTCGCACATTTAATTGACTCTATTGAGTCTTATTCTTTCTTTATTCAAACCTTGTAAGTGTAGGGCCGTTATCCAGACAGATCCATATGACGTCTGGTGCGGGCCCGAATGTGTCAGTGTGTAGTGTGTGTGGTTATTTCAAGTGTTAATGAGGGATTAGTTTTGTTATGGGTAATGCCCGTTAATACTAAAGACCAAGTGCCTCAGAATGCGGGGCTTTACCGTTTAGGATAGGATAAGGTACAGGTGTTGCTCGCCGCAACTCTTTATTAAACAAAATCTTACAAATAATTCGAGTAAGAATATATTTAATACACGTGAGCATAGAAAAATCATCAACGACGTTGATGATTCTTCAATGTCCATCGTGCTTGAAAAATTAAGACAGAATCAAAGGTAAAGCTAAGGCGAGAGAGAGAGCCTTTCTCTCTGCTTTTATAGGCGCTGGACTCCAGTCCCCTGTTCTCTAGTAGCTTGGCACCGCTGGCTTTCGCGTGCGTGGTCCTGCTTTCGATATACGCGCTGAGCTAATATGAGGCTTAAGCGCGCTCTCAATGTATGATATGCGCACATGTATAGCTTTGAGTGTGTATGCGCTTCAGAAGCGTATGTACTTTTCGCGCTTAGGCTTTTATTCTTTTGGATTTTACTAACTTTAATCCTTAACTAGTAAACTATATTAATTTTTATTAATAGATTATTATTGAATTAAGCTATTTGTTGCATGGTATTATAATATATGTATATTAAATTCAGCAATTAAAAGTCTATAATATGACTGGGCGCTCACATTGCCCCCCTAAGTGAATTAATTTTTTTCTTTATTCGTACACTAGTATTAAAATTACTGATCGATAACGTAAGGAAGAAAAACGAAAGAAGAAATTACATTTATTTACATAGAGCGCGAAATAAGCTAAATTACAATGTATATTAAGCTACGGAATCCACTTCATAGGGCCAGATTCGGAATAGTACCATATTTTGTTGCTAATTTGTCGCTAATTTGTTGCTCTATCCCGGATTTTGTCGCTCCAGCCGTTTCCTAGAAACAATGGCTACCGTAGCTTAATATTAAGCTATGGCATCCACTACAGTAACTCAGGAACGGCTAAGGTTAGCAACTCCATTCTGGTTGCATAATTTGTCGCTTTTTTGTCGCTCTAAGATAGAATAGTTCGTAAGTCCCAAAACCTGACCCAGACCCCGATATGGCCATTGGGCTTGAATGGAAATGAAAACTTTTTTCTTAATGTATCTAAAAAGTCATGCGATGTTTAATAATTTGTTGCCAGTTTGTCGCCGACATTTAATCTAACACTGGATTTTGTCGCTCCAGCCGTTTCCGAGAAACAATGGCTACCGTAGCTTAATATTAAGCTACGGCATCTACAGCAGTAACTCAGGAACAGCTAGGGCTAGCAACTCCATTCTATTTGCATAATTTGTCGCTTTTTTGTCGCTCTAGGATAGAATAGTTCGTAAGTCCCAAAACCGGACCAAGACCCGGATATGGCCATTGGGCCCGAGTGGAAATGGAAACTTTTTTTCTTAATGTATCTAAAAAGTCATGTGACGTTTATAATTTTGTTGCTAATTTGTCGCTGATATTTTATCCTACACTGGATTTTGTCACTCCAGCCGCTTCCGAGAAACAATGGCTACTCTAGCTCAATATTAAGCTACGGTATCCACTACAATAACTCAGGAACGGCTAGGGCTAGCAACTCCATTCTGGCTGCATAATTTGTCGCTTTTTTGTCACTCTAAGAAAAGATAGTTCGTAAGTCCCAAAACCTGACCCAGACCCGGATATGGCCATTGGGCCCAAGTGAAAATGGAAACTTTTTTTTTTAATGTATCTAATAAGTCATGCGATGTTTCTGATACTAAAGTAGCTATAGAAAATTTGTCACCTTCAATATCTTTCCATCCAAGCACAAAGGAAATTCTTTATGTAAAATGGATTTTAATTGGAATGCATTTAGGAATAAGTCGTTCTTGATAGTTAAAATAATTAAGACTTTGAGCGCAATTAAAAGATGTTTTTGATCTTACTGAGGCTTAAAGAATTTTGTTGCTCTAGTGATTCTTCGAACTAGACACTCTAAATATATTCTTTCTTTTAAGTTTTTCGATTTAGATACGTCTGGAAATTTGTCTCTCGTGATATTTAAATATATTTAAACTTTCAATGCAATAAGAATATTCTAATTCAACAGAAGCTACAAAGATTTTGTCGCTTTAAAAATCTCTGGTTCCTAGCACGCTAAAATAATTTTTATGGGAATTTTTGTGATTGAAATGCATCTAGGAATTTTTCGCTCTTAAAATTTAAAAAAATTAATACTTCAAACGCAATATAAAGATGATCCTGATACTACAGGAGCTTCAAGGATTTTGTCGCTCTAAAAATTTATGGTTGCTAGCGCTATAAATGATTTTTATACGAATTTTGTGATTTTCATGCATCTGGGAATTTGTCGCTCTTGAGATTGTTAAGGCGACTTCGGATTTTAGGTTAGGTTTTATTTTCAAGTTTACAAATTACTCTTTCAATATGTAAAATTTTTTAGATTTTTTAATTTTCCACCATTCTATGGATTATAATAAATGGCGAAAAATTAAAAAATTCAAGAAATTTTAGAAACTGAAAGAGTAATTTGTAAACTACAAAATAAAATCCAACCAAACTTCCGTAGTCGCCTTAACAATCATAACTTTAAAAATCATAAAAAGATATTTCTGATATCACGGAAGCTGCAAAAAATTTGTTGCTTCTTAATTTATAGCATCCAAGCACATGGGAAATACTTTTATGCAAGTTTTTAGAATTGGAATGAATTAGAGAGATAGTCGCTTGTGACATTTGTAACTATTAAGACTTTGAATGCAATTGAAAGATGTTTGTGACCTTACTGAAGCTTTAAGGATTGTGTTGCCCTAGTAATTCTTTAATCAACTTACAGTTTGGGAATTTGTTGCTCATGATATTTAAATAAATTTAAACTTTCAATTGAATAAAAATATGATTTTTATTCAACAGAAGCTACAAGGACTTTGTCGCTTTAAAAATCTATGGTTCCTAGCACGCTGAAATAATTTTTATGGGAATTTTTGTGATTGAAATGCATCTAGGAATTTTTCGCTCTTGAAATTTAAAAAAATTAACACTTTCAACGCAATATAAAGATGATTCTGATACTGCAGGAGCTTCAAGGATTTTGTTGCTCTAAAAATTTATGGTTGCTAGCACTATAAAATGATTTTTATACAAATTTTGTGATTTTCATGCATCTGGGAATTCGTCGCTCTTGAGATTGTTAACAATCATAACTTTAAAAACCATAAAAAGATATTTTTAATATCACAGAAGCTGTGAAGGATTTGTTGCTTCTTAATTAATAGCATCCAAGTACATAGGAAAAGTTTTTATACAAGTTTTTTGAATTGGAATAAATTAGAGAGTCAGTCGCTTGTGACATTTGTAACTATTAGGACTTTAAATGCCATTGAAAGATGTTTGTGAGCTTACTGAAGCTTTAAGGATTTTGTCGCTCTAGTAATTCTTTAATCAACTTACTCTAAATATTTTTTTATATCAGTTTTTCAATTCACATACGTTTGGGAATTTGTCGCTCATAATAATTAAATAAATATGATCTTAACTCAACAGAAGCTACAAGGATTTTGTCGCTCTAAAAATCTATGGTTCCTAGCACGCTAAAATAATTTTTATGGGAATTTTTGTGATTGAAATGCATCTAGGAATTTTTCGCTCTTGAAATTTAAAAAAAATAACACTTTAAACGCAATATAAAGATGATTCTGATACTACAGAAGCTTTAAGGATTTTGTTGCTCTGAAAATTTATGGTTGCTAGCACTATAAAATGATTTTTATACAAATTTTGTGATTTTCATGCATCTGGGAATTTGTTGCTCTTGAGATTATTAACAATCAGAACTTTAAAAACCATAAAAAGATATTTCTGATATCACAGAAGCTGCAAAGAATTTGTTGCTTCTTAATTAATATCATTCAAGCACATGGAAAATGCTTTTATGCAAGTTTTTTGAATTGGAATAAATTAGAAAGTTAGTTGCTTGTGACATTTGTGACTATTAAGACTTTGAATGCAATTAAAAGATGTTTGTGACCTTACTTAAGCTTTAAGGATTTTGTCGCTCTAGTAATTCTTTAATCAGCTAACTCTAAATATTTTTTTATATTAGTTCTTCAATTTACATACGTTTGGGAATTTGTCACTCATAATAGTTAAATAAATTTAAACTTTTAATTCAATAAAAATATGATTCTAATTCAACAGAAGCTACAAGGATCTTGTCGCTCTAAAAATCTATGGTTGTTAGCATGCTAAAATAATTTTTATGCAAATTTTTATGATTGAAATGCATCTAGAAATTTGTCGCTCTTGAAATTTGAAAAAATTAACATTTCAAACGCAATATAAAGTCGATTCTGATACTACAGGAGCTTCAAAGATGTCGTCGCTCTAAAAATTTTTAGGACTATTTTTTTATTTTACTAAATGTCTTAATACTTTTCAATATTGAGCGCAACCAACTCTTTAATTCATTTAAATAAAAAAAATTTGCATTGAAACATTTTCCATGTGCTTGGATTTAAAGATTTGTAGAACTACAAATTCCTTGCAGCTGTAGTATCTCAGGAACATCTTTAGATTGCGTTTGAAGTATTAATGGTTGAGAATCCCAAAAGCGAAAAATTCCCAGATGCATAACAAATCTTCGAAAAATTTTCGGAGCGACAAAATACTTCAAGCCTCAGTAACGTAATTAAATTTTTTTTATTTTACTAAAAATCTTAGCAGCTTCAAATACCAAGATCGACTAATTCTCCAATTCATTTTAATTAAAAAAACTTGCATAAAACATTTCCTATGTGCTTGGATTTGAAGATCTTTAGAGCAACAAATTCTTCGTAGCTAATGTAGTATCGAAAACATTTTTTTATTGCGTTTCAAGTATTGATCGTTAAGAATCTTAAGAGCAACAAATTACCAGATGCATTAGAATCACGAAAACTTGTCTAAAAATCATTCTAGCGTGCTAGAGTCCATGGATTACTGGGGAAACAAAATTCTTAGTCTGTTATATCGGAATCATCTTTTTATTGCGTACAAAGTTTTAATTTATTCAAATATCATTAGGGACCAATTCTCAGACACATCTTTATTGAAAAACTAACAAAAAAATATTAAGATTCTGCCGATTAAGGGAATACTAAATCGAAAAAATCTTTGAGGCCTTAGTAGGGACCAAAAACTTCTTTTAACTATACTCACAATCTTAATAATTTCAAATATCAAGAGCGACAAACTCTCTAATTAATTACAATTCAAAAAACTTACATGAAAATATTTCATATGTTTTAGTTCAAAGTATTGATAGTTGACAATCTCGGAAGCGACAAATTTTCAGACGCATTTAAGTTCAAAAAATTATATAAAAAAATATTTAGAGTTGGCTGATTGTAGAATTACAAAAGCGACAAATTCTTTAAGCCTCAGTAAGGTCTCAAACATCTTTTTATTGCACTAAAAGTCGCAATAGTTTCAAAAGTCAAGAGAGACAAACTCCCCGAATCATTTCAATTCAAGACACTTGCATAAAAACATTCCCTATGTGCTTGGATTTAATGAATTGGGAAACAACAAATTCTTTGCAGTCTCTGTGATATCAGAAATATCTTTTTATTTTTTTCAAAGCCTGATGGTTAACAATCTTAAGAGCGACAAATTCCCGGATGCATGACAATCACAAAATTTGCATAAAAATCATTTTATAGAGCTAGGAACCGTAGATTCTAAGGGCGACAAAATCTTTGAAGCTTCTGTTGTATCAGAATCATATTTTTATTGCGTTCAAAGTTATGATTTGTCCAAATATCATGAGCGACGAATTCCCAGAGCATTTAGGTTCAAAGACTTACATAAAAAAAAAATATTTAGAGTTACTTGATTTAAGAATTACTAGAGAGAAAAATTCTTCAAGCTTCAGTAAGGTCACAAACATCTTTTTATTGTATTTGAAGTCTTGATAGTTACAAATGTCAGAAGCGACTTACTATCTAATTCCTTCCAATTCAATAAACTTGTATAAAAGCTTTTCCTATGTACTTGGATGCTATTAATTAAGAAGCAGCAAATCCTCTACAGCTTCTGTGATATTAGAAACATCTTTTTATGGTTTTTAAAGTTATGATTGTTAACAATCTCAAGAGCGACAAATTCCTAGATGCATTTCAATCACAAAAATATGCATAAAAATTATTTTAGCGTGCTAGGAACCATAGATTTTTAGAGTGACAAAATCCTTGTAGCTTCTATTGAATTAATATCATATTTTTATTGAATTGAAAGTTTACATTTATTTAAATATCATGAGCAACAAATTCCCAAATGTATGTAAATTAAAAAACTGATATAAAAAAATATTTAGAGTAAGTTGATTAAAGAATTACTAGAGCGACAAAATCCTTAAAGCTTCAGTAAGGTCACAATCATCTTTTAATTGCATTTAAAGTCTTAATAGTTACAAATGTCAGAAGCGACTAACTCTCTAATTCATTCCAATTCAATAAACTTGTATAAAAGCTTTTCCTATGTACTTGGATGCTATTAATTAAGAAGCAACAAATCCTTCACAGCTTCTGTGATATTAGAAATATCTTTTTATGGTTTTTAAAGTTATGATTGTTAACAATCTCAAGAGTGACGAATTCCCAGATGCATAAAAATCACAAAATTCGTATAAAAAACATTTTATAGTGCTAGCAACCATAAATTTTCAGAGCGACAAAATCTTTGAAGCTCCTGTAGTATCAGAATCATCTTTGAGAGAGGGTCCCCCTTTCCGCCTGTAAGTATTCACTGGCACTCTGCTTTGGCTCTGTCTTTTTGTCTTTTAATATTTTTTATTTCATTCTGCCAAGTGAATCTTTTTACAGAGAATCGTCCAGCTGGGGGTCCTCAAGGCTTGGCTTGAGGTGCTTGCACTTGTGCATCTGCATCTCTTGGACCCTGGACGTTTTTCTGTCTTCGTGCAATACTCTACCCAGCTATGTCATTTTTTTGTTGCTTGTGCTGCTGTTGCTGATGGTTAAGGAATGGCTGGAGCATTGCTGGTTTGATGTTTTGACTGTGAAGTGGAGTGTTGAGTGCTGGTGCAGTAGGGGGATGCAGTTGCATCTTTATGGTTTATGCATGTGTTGCAAATAGGTTATGCATATGCTACATAATTTACAATATTTCTGGCGCCAAATTTACTATCTCTTAGGTGAATCTTTTGAGTCATTAGTAGCTCCATCTATGGGTTACCTTGTTTACTGTCTTATCTACTCTATGGATAAGTGACAGGTAATTAACATACTTAAAGCGCGTTTCCATCTGGCCTTTTGATTTTATATATTTGATGCGCGAATTTTAAATAGCCTATTATGCTGCTTTTCTTTTACTATATAACTTATTTCTTTTATATTTAATTTTAAATGTGATATACTTGGGCGGAGAGTTTCACAGGCCATCTTTATTTTTGTTCTGCTTTTATTACTATTTTAATTTCTCTGACGCTGCTCTTGCTGCTATCTTTTATTTCTTTTCTATTATATCATAAGTTCTGCTTCGTGCTTGGTTCTCTCGCTTTTCTTGACATCTTAAACAGCTTAAACCATGTCACAAATTACCATCAAGGACCGCTGTGCCATCTGCGGTTTTCCTGCTGGTAATATAAGAGGGTCGAAAAAATTAATACAGTGTTTTACATGCCGGCAGCGCTGCCATGTAAAATGTATGAAGCGCCTGCCTCATGATAACGATGGTAATCCAAAATATGATTGTGATAAATGTATAGCTGGCCGACTTGTCGCTTCTCCCACTGCCCCACTCACTGGCACTGGTGCTGGACCACGCAATGCCACTATGCGAGGTGCTCCTATAGCCCGGCCTATCGTTGCTTCTACTCCATCACGAGGATGCTCACCTGTCGCACCGATTACGAAAGCTCAAGGACACTCTGTGATTAAGAAGAAGACTAATTCGCGCTGTTCTACGGTGGTTGGAGGGGAACATAGCATAAGTATCAATTTAATTAATGAAAAATTTAGAGGTGGTGCTACATTGGTCATCTCGGATAACAATATTAGTAATGATAAAGATGGTGGTCTAAAGCAGAGTAATGATGGTGCTGATTCTTCCTCAGTAAAGGCAGCTGTGTCTGCTTTGGAGAGCGCGTTATCCTGCAGGCTCGATCTGACTTAAAATGATCTTAATCGACTTCCGGCTCTTGAGAGCCATATTATAAATACTGACAAGGGTCTGCAGGATATATTGACTAAAATGGAGAGTCAAAATGAAATTATTAAGAATTCACATGCTGGGCAGACACAGCTGCTGGAGGAGAATCGTAAACTCAGGGGAATGATAGGTACTTTAGAGAGGGAGTTGTTGTCTGCTCTAAATGGCATGCATAAAAAAGTTTTTCAAATCTCTCGCGACTAATTTTAATAATATGCAGGCATTTTTAGGTAATGAATTCAATGGAGTGGACAGCAACTTTTCTCAAGTTATGACCGGGGTGGCTGAGGTGGTGCAGACCGTTAATTATCTCACGGCCCAGGACGAACACTTAATCAACACCAACACCAACACTAACACTGACATGCCGAATATATCACAATCACTTAAACGTACAGATAGTAGCTCTCGTAACACATACTCTGAAGCACCTGTTGATTCGAACGATGTACAAATAGTAAAAACACATACAGATAGTAGCAGAGAGGCATCCTGTCATACTGTGAAGAGGTGTGGTTCTGGAAATAGTGTCTTGGTGATATCCAGCGGACTGGACTGCTCTGCGGCTAATGTCGGGCTAGAGGATTATGCTTGCGCTATTCTGGGAACCATACTTCCGACTTTTGAATGTTCAAATATTGTATCTGTAACTGAGATCTCTAATTCTGAAAATAAAAATAAGAGCAGGATGTCTGCTGGGCCTGAGATCGTTGGCGGCCCGAGTATTGCGTTCTCGTTGTTGGTTAGAATTTCTGGAGATGACTTGGCGCAGAAGGTATTCATGGCTAGGTGTAGATTAACGGGTTTTTTGACAGCGGATCTGGATCCCTCTCTCCTCGGCAGTTTTTCTACAACCAAGCACCATTCTCAAATATATATAAATGAGTATCTTGAAAAAGATAAATATATTTAATTTAAAAATCTTAAAAAGTATGCTAAAGGAAAAGGATGCAAATTTGTTTGGCATAGAGGTGGTAAATTCATGGTGAGGAGGGAGAGAGAGGAGAGAGCGCACGAATTTGAAAGTGAACATGATTTGAATGAAATATTAGATAAATCTAAATGTATTGTTCAGAAAAATGCTAACGTAACTGATATTGAAAAACACGATGAAGTTCTAACAAATAATGGATCTACTGATAATGATAAATTTAAACCTCATAATAGTGGGATGAGCTCGAATCAGGAATGAATTAAAAATCATGCAATATCCTTAGAAAGAGCCTCTCCCCAATGACTGCGCTGGTCCTCTTCGGAGAGTCGAATAGTGAGAAGGGGTGAACTGCGCGCGTGCTTTCTGAATGTGACCTCTTTGAGAGTTCATATTGGGCAAGTGCGTGAACTTTTAAGTGGTTATTATTCTTACGACATATTCGGAGTTGCTGAGACCTGGCTGGATCCGTCTGTATCGGATGACGTCATTCGAGTCGGGGGTTACAAAGTGTTTAGACAGGACAGAAACTGGCGTGGTGGAGGAGTTGCCTTGTATATTAAGGATAATCTAAAATGCACCATTTTGGCCACTTCAGAGACGCAAACTAGTAATAGTAGTGGTAAGCCGGAGGTGCCTGAATATATTTTCTGTTCTGTGCAAGTTGGTGGCTTCGAGCCCGTGCTAGTTTCTGTCATTTATCGTCCTCCTGCTGTTTCGTTTATTAGAAACTCTAATTTGTTGATTGATTTGAGAAATTTTTGTTTGGACTATTCCCATAAAATTATAATGGGGGGCTTGAATGCTGATCTCCTTAAAGAGAGCAGTGATGCCAAATTTCTTAGTAAGCTGTCGGCTGCGCTGACACAGTTGACCCTGAATCTGCACTTGGTTGCCTCTGTGACAATCTCACTGCTGCAATCGAGAATTTGGCGCCGTTGAAAGCGCTCAAGCCCAATGAGAATAAGTTTCCTTGGATAGATGAAGAATTGTCACAGATGCGGCGTAAGAGAGATGCTACATATCGTAGATACAAACGAACAGTGGATAAGCAGTATCTCCTTGAATTTCTGCGGTTGCGTAGGGTGGTAGATGAACGCACAGACCATGCTAAGACTGCCTATATTCACAATAGGCAGTTTGATGCTCTTGCAGGTAGTAATGTCTGGAAGGAGTTGAGAGACCTGGGACTGCTATCCGGACCTCAAGGGGATTTGAATGGATTCACTCCGGATGAGCTTAATGCGCACTTTGCTAGGGTGTCAGTCTCGCCGCAGGAGGATAGTGAAGAGCGATTGAGAATTCTTTCTCAATGCAATGAAAGTGGGTTTAGCTTTAAACCAATTAGTTTCAATGATGTTGTTCTTGCAATTCCACATTTTTTCTCGCAGGCTTGTGGTGAGGATGGCATTCCGCAAAGCGTGATAGTTAAAGCTTTACCATTTATTGGTGAACATCTTGTGACTCTGTTCAACTCCTCTTTTGCACGGGGGGTCTTCCCTTGCCGTTGGAAGCAAGCACGTATTATACCATTGAAAAGTGTGCTGCACCTAAGCAACCAAAAGATTTAAGGCCTATAGCCATCTTATGTTTTCTTTCAAAGGTTCTTGAGAAGATCGCCCATGATCAACTGCAGGAGTACATTACATCCAAAAAATTTCTCGATCCTATGCAGACGGGATTCAGGAAAAACCATTCTACGCAGACTACTGTACTTAAGCTTACAGACGATATAAGGTCAGGTCTAGACAGGAAACTTGTCATGTTACTGCTACTTTTCGACTTTAGTAAGGCATTCGACACGATCTTTCCCTCCAAACTTTTTGCGAGGCTTAGATTGATGGAGTTCTCCAGGACCGCACTCGGATGGATTAACTCCTATTTATCAGGAAGGAAACAAATGATTTCCACACATTTAAAGGAGGAATCGAATTGGCTAACAACCAATCTAGAAGTACCTCAGGGTTCGGTGCTGGGGCCTCTGTTGTTTTGCCTTTACATGACTGACGTACGTGACACACTGGACTCTGGTTGCGTCGGGCATCTGCTGTATGCGGATGATCTTCAAATTTATACACAGGTCGCTTATGATGATGTGGACGAGGGGATTCGTATTTTACAGAGGGCGGCCAGGGCGGTGTCGAGGTGGGCTGCTGGTGTTTCTCTCACTTTGAATGCTAGTAAAACAAAGGCGATCGTCTTTGGAAGTAATCGTTTCATTAAAAATTTTTATTCAGGTAAGTCAAGGACGATTGACCTGGGAAGCAATATCGGTATTCCTTTCTCTGATACCGTTACGAGCCTTGGTGTTGTACTCGACTCTAAACTGTCGTGGGAACCGCATATTAATATGTTGACTAAAAAATTCAATAGAGTGATTTATAGCTTGCGGTTTTTCCGACGGTACACCACTGAGGCTCTGCGTAAGCAGCTCGCAACCACCCTGCTGTTCCCACATCTTGATTACTGCTCAGTGGTTTTGCTCGAAGCTTCGCAGGAGTTACGAAGACGGCTACAGACAATGCAAAATTCATGTGTGAGATATGTATTAGGCGTGAGGATGGGTGATCACAGCTCTCCCCATAGACATGCTTTGGGTCGGCTACGTACTGATTCAAGGAGACAGTATTTTATGGCTGTACTTATGTATAAAATCGTACGTATGAATACTTCCGAATATCTAGTGGGTCTCTTCACTAGATATATACCCAGAGCGACCACTAGGGGTGAGATTAAAGATCTTGCGGTGCCCTTCATGCGCACTGAGACTGGAAGAAATTTCTTTCAAGTTCAAGGTGCGCATTTTTGGAAATTTCTACCTGCTGATATTAAAAATCTTTCATCAATCAGCAGGTTTAAAGCCGCTCCGAGGAGGTTTTTACTCGACCTCAATTAAACAATATTATTTTCGGACTATATCATATGTGTTAATTTATTATGTGATGTACCCTTTATAGATTTAAGGCATGATTGTATTTATTGGCGTAAATGTAGGATATGTGTGCATAGAGTGAATGATTATATTTTTATCAGATTGACTTGTATATTACTGTACATTTAACTTTGCTGTGATTTTAACTCTCTGTATACTGCTGATATTTCGACTGCGCTCTTTACACGCTTGATTTTATGTAATTCTTTTGACTGATAGATTGAGACTGATTTTTAACTATATTATTTATACTTTTTGCGTGTATTTATTTGTGTTATCTGTGATATCACTTTTATTTAATCTATGGACTTACTATTACAGTATTACTATCTTTATTATGTTTTATGACTGTGATATCATACTGTACTATTTCAATTTTATATATGCAAGGCTATTTAAAGTATTTTATGTATTTTTTTAACTTTATTTGTAATTTCACACGCTCTTTTTGTAATTATAATACAAAATAAACAATATCTAATCTAATCTTTATATTGCGTTTAAAGTATTCATTTATTTAAATTTTGAGACCAACAAATTCCTAAATGCATTTCAATCACAAAAATATGCATAAAAATCATTTTAGCGTGCTAGGAACCATAAATTTTTAGAGCGACAAAATCCTTGTAGCTTCTGTTAAATCAAAATCATATTTTTATTGAATTGAAAGTTTAAATTCATTTAAATATCATGAGCGACAAATTCCCAAACGTATGTAAATTGAAGAACTGATATAAAAAAATATTTAGAGTAAGTTGATTAAAGAATTACTAGAGCGACAAAATCCTTAAAGCTTCAGTAAGGTCACAAACATCTTTTAATTGCATTCAAAGTCTTAATAGTTACAAATGTCACAAGCGACTAACTCTCTAATTCATTCCGATTCAAAAAACTTGCATAAAAGTATTTCCTATGGGCTTGGATGCTATAAATTAAGAAGCAACAAATTCTTTGCAGCTTCTGTGATATCAGAAATATCTTTTTATGGTTTTTAAAGTTATGATTGTTAACTATCTTGCGTTTGAAGTATTAATTTTTTCAAATTTTAAGAGCGGCAAATTCCTAAATGCATTTCAATCACAAAAATTTGCATAAAAATCATTTTAGCGTGCTAGGAACCATAGATTTTTAGAGCGACAAAATACTTGTAGCTTCTGTTTAATTAGAATATTTTTATTGCATTGAAAGTTTAAATTTATTTAAATATCATGAGCGACAAATTTCCAGACGTATCTAAATCCAAAAACTTAAAAAAAAGAATATATTTAGAGTGTCTAGTTCAAAGAATCACTAGAGCAACAAAATCCTTCAAGCCTCAGTAAAATCAAAAACATCTTTTGATTGCGCTCAAAGTCTCAATTGTTTTAACTATCAAGAACGACTTATTCCCAAATGCATTCCAATTAAAATCCATTTTACATAAAGAAGTTCTTTTGTGCTTGGACGTAAAGATATTGAAGGTGACAAATGTTCTATAGCTACTTTAGTATCAGAAACATCGCATAACTTATTAGATACATTAAGAAAAAAAGTTTCCATTTTCACTCGGGCCCAATGGCCATATTCGGGTCTGGGTCAGGTTTTGGGATTTACGAACTGTTCTATCTTAGAGCTACAAAAAAGCGACAAACTATGCAAACAGATTGGAGTTGCTAGCCCTAGCCGTTCCTGAGTTACTGCTGCGGATGCCGTAGCTTAATATTAAGCTACAGTAGCTATTGTTTCTCGGAAACGGCTGGAGCGACAAAATCTGGGATAGAGCAACAAATTAGCGACAAATTAGCGACAAAATATGGTACTATTCTGAATTTGGCCCTATGAAGTGGATTCCGTAGCTTAATAAACATTAAATTACATGGGTTTTAAATGTGTTGTATGAGCTTTGAATAATTATACTATACTTAAAAAAAATTTTTGTTTTTTTTATTTTTATTATGGTAAGCAAGACTCTCGAAACTTGTTTTCTAAGTTTGTTGATTTTTTGTGAATGTCTCAATTCACATGATGTCAACTTGCTATAAGGTCGAATCGGATAGTGACGAAGCCAGGGATCGCACTCGCATCAACGAATTAACGAGCCCCGTGCTATAGCTAACTGAGCCAGCGAACTCTAATTTGTCAACTTTGCAAATCATCTTGGATTCGTTAAGAAAATATTGTTTATATTCCTTAATTTCTTAATTTATTTTATTTTATTACGAGTCTTGTTTTACGAATTTTTACACTTTATTATAATATTTGTTCCATCCATTCTCATTTTTTAATGCTTATTTTATTTAAATCTCTCATAACATATTTTTCTTTTCATTTAAAGTTATTCTCCTTTTTATGCTTTTTTTTCTTTTTCCCGGCTTAAGTTATTTGATTTTTCATTTATTTATTATATTACTTGTCCTTAAATTTTGTTCAATTTAAATTTTAGTATTTTACATTCTTATTTTTGTGAATTTTCAATACAAAATTAATCATTTCTAATCGTAACATTGTAGTGGAATTTAACATAACATTTTGTAGCAATGTTGCTTAATAATCGATATAATAGTTGTTTACTTTTAAATGATTTACTTTGTATTCACATGTTTTTCCTATTTCTAAACTTATTCTAAGTTGTCTTATACCAAATTAAATATTCTAGATCATAGAAAAAAAATTTCAATACTTTTTTAATAATTAATTTCAATTATTCATATTTAATATTTTTGTAATTAAATACTTAATTTGGTATTTTATAATTTTACATAAATGTTACTTTTTATCTTTAAGCTTTTGTGGATTTTTCCATATAGAATGGTTTTAGGTTACTTATGTGGAAGTTTTCCTTGAATTTTTCGTTTTTGTCTATTATTTTATATGTATCGTCGTTTATTATATTTTTGACCGAATAAGGTCCATCGTAAATATCAAAGAATTTCGCTATTTTATTATCATTTGCATCAGATAAGATCAGAATTTTCCACTTTTTTCTAAGAAAGTTCTGTAGTGTCTGTGTAGTTTCGTGTTTTTATGTAATTTTTAATATTAAATTAATTTTTTGTTTTTTACTTATTATTATCATTTAATTTATTCGTGATATTTTACATTTATGTTTGCCCCCCTCTGAATCGTCATACTAGCTTCTCGTTTAGCTGTGGACGTTTGGGCATTGTCTCATTAGAATCTTTTTGCTTCACCGAGACAACTGGACCGACATATAGTATTTTTGATCTTTTGATCATACTTAAATTTAACAAATTCTCGATTATCGCGTCTAGTTTACTTTTATACTTTGTTCTTATTAGGTGTCGTTTGTCTTCAATCATTTAAAATTTAATTTTATGCTTTCTAATTGATACAAGCTTTAACGTTTTTTTTTATGTTTTAAATTTTTAACTTTTTCTTTCTTCCTTTTATTCAGTTTATTCAATCTTTTAGATTTAATTTTTCTTTTTTCCGGCCACTTTCCTGCCATATTATTAATTGTTTTGAAGTTTTTCACTTCTTTTATTTCTTCGATCTCTATATGTAGAGTCGAGTATTCATTTTTATTTATATTTTTTGTTTTATATGATATTATATCATCCTTGTTATTTATTTCATATTTTATTTTTTCGTGCCTTGTATCAATTAGCATTTTAAATGTCTTTTGGGTATCATACCCTATTATGCATTGTTTAATTAGTTTTGGAACTATAATAAATATTATTTTTGTTTTAAAGTCATTTATTTTTATGTTTGCATATATCTGCTTATTTAAACGTGCTGATTTTGTTCCTGTTGCATTTTTAATAACTTTGCCTGTTAGTGGTATTATTGGGCATGTGTTAAATGTTTTTTAATTTCTTAAATAAAATTCTTCAGATATACAGGTTATTTCGCTCCCTGTATCTATTAGAGCTTTCGTTTCTATTTCTTCAATTTTTATTTTTATTTCAGGACAATGAAACAATTCATTTTGCCTATCATGCATTATTGAACATATTTTCATTGTTTTTAAGTCTTTTGTTATTTTTTCAATTTCATCCTTAATGAAATTTAGTATATCTTTATAATTGTCTAACCAATCTGTAAAGTCTTCTGACGTTTTACTATTTATATAAAGCGTTTTAAGAGTTTCTAACCTATCTTTTAAATTTGTTTCATTTAATTTTTCTTTATTAGTTTGATCTTTTATTTCAGTTGCGTACTTTATTTTTTCTTTATTATCAATCATATTATCATTGTCTGACTTTGGGTACGCAACTATTTCGCGTTTCCCGACGTTGATGGTCCGAATAGTTTACTCACGTCCGCTTGTTCGTATTTTATTGTTGGTGTTTTGTGTCTTTGTGTTGTGTCGTTTTGTGTTCCGCTGTTTTGTGATCTATAATTTTGTGCCCCCCTTTGTATGTTTGAATCCTCTTGTCTTTTGTTGTCAGTGTTTAATGTTTGTATGTAATTTATATTTCGTGTTTGCCATGGTTTCTGTGTATTAGTGACATTTGTGTTCGTTTCTTTTTGTCTTGTGTATGTGTTATGTGTATTTTGTGTTTGTTGTATAGATGTTTGTTTGCGTCGATTTCCTATTTGATCATTATAGTCAAAATCCTCCAAAATTTTGAATAATGATGATTTGGTTTTTCGGGTTGGCCATTCACTGCACACCTAACATTTCTATCGAAATGGAGACCTATTTCCGTTATCAATTCACTTTCCGTGATTGATAATTCTAGTTCTTTTGCAAGACCTAGCATATATGCAGCATAGTCCACGAAATTTTACCGTTTTCTTGGTATGATCCATACTCAATTTTTCTTTGAGCTTTTCTTTGAATGTTAAAGTTCCAATATCTCTCTTTAAAAATTTTTGCAAATTCATCGAAACTGTTAATATTGGAATGATTTTTATAATACCACGATTGCGCGATGCCTTGTAACGCTTGTATTACTATACAATGTAATTCGCTAGGTGATGGTTTTGTAAATGTTTTATACGTGTTTAATTTATTTAAAAATTTAATTGGCCCTTCCGTTTCATAACCGTTAAATTTTGGAATTAGGATTATCACTTATATTTTTTATTTGTTCTTTTATATTATTTATTTCTGTTTCATTTCCATTATTAATGCTGTCAATGTAGAGACATTGACAGCATTAATAATGGAAATGAAACAGAAATTAATAATATAAAAGAACAAATAAAAAATATAACTGATAATCCTAATTCCAAAATAGAGATTTATACGCGTGTTTTGAGCTTCTACGTCTAGTAACTTTTTGTTTAAATTTTGTATTTCTACGTTTAATGTAGCGTTATTGATCTTTAAATTTATATTTTTGGTTTCAACTGCTTTTATTTATCTTTGTAGTGTTGTAAATTTTGTTTCATATTCTGCTTTTAATTAAGCTATTATATCAGATAACGCGTTTATTTGATCTTGTGTGTCATTATTTATGGTTAATAATTGTTGCGATATTTGGTAGTCTTCTAACCCTTCTTTTCTTTTTACTGTGGTTTCATTTCGTTCATTTAATTCTTTTAGCTCGTCTGTTACCGCGTTTTGCCAGTCTCTATTGATATTTCAATTATCCTCGACTGCATCGTCTTGAATTTCTCTCATAATTTGAAAGGATCTTCTACCTGTCATTTTAATAAATTTCAATTTTATATTAAAAAAAAATAATTATTTTATGTTTTATAAATTTATTTTCAATTTCATTGTTTTAAAGTTTATACAGAGTTACTACTGTATATAATTTATACAGAGTATATACTGTATACCTTTACTTTTATTCTTAGATTATAAAATTTAAATATTATATTATTTGATGTAACAACTTAACATTTCAGAGTTTGAGTATTCTTATTTACTCGTTTATACTCTGGTATGCCCTGTCGATTTTAATCCTTTGTTTACATTTGAACTGTGTGGAATTTATTGCTGCGCTAATTTTGATTTCGCGCTTTCTCTTTTGGTATTTATCTTTGTTACTCACTTATATTATTTATCTGACTTTACAATTTAATTTCATATTATTAAAAGACAAATATTTTAGTTTTAACTTCTTCTTCTTCTTCTTAATATTTTATTGGCCTCTTGATTAGATGAGTACAATCTTAGGCCATCACCAGGTTTCATTATTTTAATATTTTTTATTTGCCCAGTGGGACTTTTTATAATTTTTGTATTTTGCCCATTGGGACTTTTTTGTATATATTTTTGTGTTTTTCGGATTTATTCCCTGGTAAAAGCTTCGAAAATTATTTTTTCTAATTTTTCCTAGGGAATCAAACCCCGGTCCACTGGGACGCAAGGTCAGTTGATTTTTACAACTGCACTTTTTCATCCCTTAGCGACGGAGCTCGTAAGTGTGTTCTGCTTACAAAGCACATGAAACAGAGGTGCTCGTTTGAAAAACAGCCGAGAGCGGGACTCGATCCTGGTTCCCCAAGAATACGAATCCAACGCTCCTACCGACTATGCCACAGACCGGCTCTTAGTTTTGACTTATTGATTTTTTTCTAATTTCTCTATTTTTTCTGCTAATTCTACGACGACGTTACATAATCTTTTTAAATTTATTGTTACTTCATTTACTTCATCTTTTATTTTTTTGATTTCTTTAGTATTTTCTGTAATTTGTTTGAACACTAGTGGTAATTCTATATTTAACTTCTCTATTAAATCTAAAAATCTTTCGTCTAGAAATTTATTTTTTTCTACCGCGACGTTCGATTTATTGTGTGTTAAAATTACGTCTACTTGTGATTGTTTAATTTTATTGTCTATGTAATTTAATCTACTATCGTAGTGTTTTTGTGTACGTTTGATAAGTGCTATTGTGAATGTGTCAGTGTGTAGTGTGTGGTTATTTTAAGTGTTAATGAAGGATTAGTTTTGTTATGGGTAATGCCCGTTAATACTAAAGACCAAGTGCCTTAGTATGCAGGGCTTTACCGATTAGGATAGGATAAGGTACAGGTGCTGCTCGCCGCAACTCTTTACTAAAAAAAATCTTACAATAAATTCGAGTAAGAATATCTTTAATACACGTGAGCATGGAAGAATTATCAACGACGTTGATGATTCTTCAATGTCCATCATGCTTGAAAAATTAAGACAGAATCGAAGGTAGAGCTGAGGCGAGAGAGAGCCTTTCTCTCTGCTCACCCGCTTATATAGGCGCTGGACTCCAGTCCCCTCTTCTCTAGTAGCTTGGCACCGCTGGCTTTTGCGTGCATGGTCCTGCTTTTGGTATACGCGCTGAGCCAATATGAGGCTTAAGCGCGCTCTCAATGTATGATATACACAGATGTATAGCTTTGAGTGTGTATGCGCTTCAGGAGCGTATGTACTTTTCGCGCTTACGCTTTTATTCTTTTATGATTCTTTTGGATTTTACTAACTTAAATCCTTAACTAGTAAACTATATTAATTTTTATTAATAGATTATTATTTAATTAAGCTATTTGTTGGCTGTAATTATAATATATATATATATTGAATTTAGCGATTAAAAGTCTATATGACTGGACGCTCACAAATATTATTATAGATCGTTTCTGGTAACGTCCTCGCGTCTATCAAACGATCTTTTTGCTATACTTAGAGTCTCACCTTCACTATCTCATTTTCAATCATCTACTTTTTCATATTTCCTGTCCTTTGAGAATAGACCTGAACTTTCAGCTCAATTCTTTTGTTGTTTCGCTGCCACTTACTTACTAGTTACAATATATATATATATATATATATATATATACTGTTTGTCATACCTATTATAATCTTATTTTTATATTCAATATGGTTATATTCTTTATAATTCGTACAATATAATGTACAACAATAAATAATTATCTATCTATCTTTCTCTTTTTTATGTATTATGAAGGCAGTCTAGAATAGAGGGGATTGTGTCTACCATTCCTTGTTCATTGGTTATAACCAGAATTATAGAACTGATATAATATACCTTATACAGGATTGACATAAGGAATTACACTATATAATAAACGTTTCATGGTTGAAATTTAACTTGGTTTATTTTTTTTTGAATTACGTATCATTATAATCAAGGTACATAAATAGTTTATTTTAATGATTTGTCATCAGTGGGAGAGGGGCGAAGAAGGACAGAGCATATTCGGTCGTAACCAGCAGATAATTCAACACGATAATTTTAATTTATTGATTTTTCATCAATACTGAATTATCACAATGGGTAAGTGGGACGTACTTTTCGCCCGAAATGATGAAATATCGTATATTGACCTCAGAAGAGAAGTTGAATATGAATTGCTCGCGAATTTGCAGCTCTCGCTTCGCTTGAGCGGCAATTTATAGGCAAGCATTTAATAGTCAACTTTTCTCCCTAGGTTAATTTATTGCAGAGCATTATGGGTCTCTGATTCTGAAGTGCAAAAATATGCGAAAAGTTTACGGAAGAGATTCACCTCAAATAAAACATTTTCTGATACCAGATCAAATCACTGTTTTATTCCATGTGATGGAGAACCGATGAAAATGAAGGTCACCTCTTTAGACAACATTGAAAACGTTATTTAATTGCAACTATATTATTATTTTATAAGAATTTTAAAAAATGATTATATTTTTTTTTCATATAAATAATATATAATTAATCAATAAATAATTCTTAAAATGGCACTAAATTATTATGTTTATAATCGAAAAATAATCCTTTTACAGATTTCAAAAGCAATTCCTAATAATTGATTAGAGCAACAAATAAAGTAACGTATATTTCTTGAAAAAATGTTTACGGTATAAAACTAAAAATGTAGTAATTTTAAGAATATACGTTTAATTAAAAAAAATGCTTTTACAGATTCGATACTTGGAAATTTAAAAAATCTCAAAATGGTTGTAGCTCTGCTTCTATGATACCTACAGACTTTTAATAGGTCTTGAATTCAGGATTTTAATATTAATTTCGATTTTTTTTAATATATGAAAGGTTTTGTTCCACCAAATTGGATAAGTTCAAGTCAGAAGTAGTAAGTGAATTAACTTTAAAATGAAGAATACTGCATTTTTGATGATCTAGATGAGGGTAACAAAGGTCCGGGTCAAGAAATTTTTCATAAGGGAATTGTTATACATGCATATAAATACTTTCAAATAAATTTTTGTGAAAATCTAGGTTTGTAGAAAAAAGTTATAGACCCTTAAAAATGGCAAAAATGACGATTTTTACAAAATGCTTATTTTTTAAATAATTATATCCTGGCTTCATATGCGCTGATTTTAATTTAGCAGGGCTTATTGACAAGGTCTTAAAAATATCTTTAATATAAGACTTATCAAAAGTTTTTTCGTTCATCAGTTAGGTTTTAGCAACGATTTGAAGATGGTCAAATTTTTTAAAATTCCTTTTATTGAAATTGGGTTGATATAAATGGAGATTGACATTTAAAAATATGAAATAATTATAAAATATACTAGAAATTATAACAAAAAAAATTAAGATTGTTAAATTAAAATCGGTTAACAGGGAGTCTAGACATAAACTCTCAAAAAATGGGCAAAAACGGAGCATTTTTTGACATTAAAGGGATTATAGCTCTGGTTCTAAGGCTACTAAAGGGCTGAAATTTTCACCGTAACGTTTTTTTATAAAGCACAACATACTATAATTTGGTCAAAATCCAAGGACCCTCCTCTCCAACGAGATTTGGCGAAAAGTATTGACAGTACTCATGTATATATTTATATATTTATATAGAGATAACATATACATAGTTTTTACTAAAGTAACGTACAGTGAATTCTATTCGCAAACTGCTCTTGATAATTTATCTGCATAATTAGAATTATTTAACGATACTTTGCATTAGCCCATGTTGTAGAAAAATTAAAATAGACCGCTTCCATAGCTTGTTCACTGTAAAAATCTAAGGCTTTAATTCTTAAATACGTATGTAAACATTGTTAGAGGGTTTTTTTCGATTTCAACCGTGTAAGTTGTAGCTTAGGATATCGACGTTTTGTGAACATTACAACGATCGTTATCCTCAACAACAACTTACATGATCAAAATCCGAAATAACCCTCTAACAATGTCTAACATTCACCGTGAAAGCTTTGAATCCAAACATGGACATGTACTTTTGGTGTTATCGAAATACCAAAAGTACATGCATTGTTCTTATAGAATATTAATACACAGTATTTTCTAATTACAATTACTTAAAAGGACTTCTTTGAATAATTTAAACCGTATCATTTCTTATTGTCCTTATAACTTTAATGTTTTACGAAAAAAATCTTAATTTTAACGTTCCACTTACATTGTTACATAACTTTAGATTTTTCTGAATATATTTACAATAAAATTTGCTTAAAATGTGTAAATAATTTATAATTATATTCGAAAACAAAAGTACTCATTCTTTGATTTTGGTTTTTGTTGGAATTTGATACCTTTTTACCTTTTGCACTACCTTAGTCACCCTACGCTCAGAAAAAAATTTCATCTGATCAACTCAAATGTTATTGATTTAACAGATATGCTGTTGATCTGATAGAATCCTTTTGGTTTAACAAAATCTGTGCAGTTAAAATAGTCCAAATACGATTGAGCTGCCAATTTAACAACACGGCTGTTGATATACTTGAATAACTGTTAACATAATAAACATAAGTCTAAATAAAAGTATGACTCACATTTCAACATAATTTTATGAATTGAATCAATAAAATGTGCATACTCAAATTAACTAATGAATTATTTGAATACAAATGTTTCAATTTAATTATGTCAACAGCACGACTGTTGATATGATTGAATAACAGTTAAAATTAAAAGAACGTAAGTCAAAATAAAAGTATGACTTACATTTCAACAAAATTTTATAAATTAAACCAATAATATATACATGCTTAAATTAACTGATGAATTATTTCAATACAAATGTTTTAATTCAATTATATCAATAGCCCTACTGTTGATACGATTGAATAACAATTAACATAAAAAAACATAAGTCAAAATAGAATATTTGTCATTTATGTTGTTGATAAATTTATTTTTTAAAGATTTTTATTTTATTTAATAAGTAATTTTAAATCTCCCCCTTTTCAAAACAGTTACATTTCGATAGTATAATAATAAATGGCGTATTTCTTGTAACCTGCAAGTGGTAAGATTGCACATCAGTTAGTATACAAGAACAAATTAATTTGTCTACTGTATGTATAAATGTGATGCGATGCGATGCATATCGATTGTTAGCAAGCGATTTTAGATTTTATTTGTAAATATCAATAGTGTAGTGTGAAATATCTAAGAAAATGTTAAAAAATTTCACTTAAGAAATGAATAATAATCATTGTTATAATATACATAAGTTATGTGTTAATTAATGTCTGGAAATCGGAACACTGTGAGCTGTGAGCTTCAACTAAATGAAAAAGTTTCTACAATCTTTAAATTTTATTTATTCGTTACAATAAAATGTAACAGTAATATTGACTTGTTTTGCTATTGAATTAAAGTTAATTTTAAATTGAATCAATATTACGATATCTATCAAATTTACAAAACTCATCTGTTAAATCAATAGAATATTCCATTTAGGTATTTTAACAGAAGGATTCGGTTGATACAATCATATTTTTTTTTTAGTGTATTGAGAAAATACGTGTTTTCTGCACGTACTTTTCACATGTAAAATTTGTTTTTCTACGTGTTTTTTTTTCAAGTGTTTTTCCACGTATTTTTTTTAAAGCTTTTCGAAAATCGAAGAGCTTTTACTGTCTGGTCTTATATATCTGCATCTTTAAAATTTGTGTAAGGAATGACAAAACTTAGAAAAACGCTACTTAATGACTTAAAATCAAACCGACGTAATCAATCATTAACGGGAAGTCGGAGTTGTTGAAATCGATTTTTGCTTTTTTTATTTTATTGATGTCTTTTCAAATTCATTATTTAAGTGAATGTAATGACTTGTCCGCACTAAAGCTATGCTGATACAATAATTTTTGTTAAAATAAAAATTCATTTGAGCTTGTTATTTTTTATGAACTTTGAATGAAAATTAGATATCAAGCTTCATAAACCTAACCTCAAAATACTATACATCGGAAGTTTGCTTATAACTTTTTATGTATGATGTTTTGGTGAATTTCTTGCCTTGTCCGCACTCGTAATTAATATTACAAATTTTCTTACTGTATTGAATTAACTTGATTTGACGCACCTCTTATTCATGAACTTTGAATAAAAATATTAGTATGGGGGGGGGGATTCCGACATGCCGTTGTGTCAGCCACCCAGGATAAGAAGAACAGTAGAGAGGTAGTCTAAATAACAGAAGCCAAAATATATAGGTAATATATTATATATTTATTCGTCGGTCAATGTGACTGATCTAATGAAGGTTGGAGAAAAACAAAAAAATGATAAGAGATGAGATAAAAAGGTTTATTAGACTTTGCACAATTACAAAATATTATCTTTATCGATACGCGAAATTAAAAGGTTTTTGTGAAGCGATTTAATTTCTCCACTTGCCTATTGGAGTTTCACTCGCGTTTATTACATAGACTTGATGTTGAGTGTAAAATTTTAAGTACACATCTAACTAACGTTTGATCGCTCAACCTAACTTTTTATCTAACTAGGAGAAGGAATAGGTGGGGTATCTATTTATGGCGGTTGTTTTACTGCACGGTTGTCATTTTCATTCAGTGATTCTACGCAGATCATCTGAGCGCTGTGAACGCTATCGGCGAGATCCTCTCCCCCCTGGTGAACGCTCATCCCCGTAATTGCCACTAAATACCTGTACTTGATGCGTTGTAAGGCAGAGCTTACACGGAGAAAGTTTTGCCTCAATAAAGATGATGCGCGTCGCACTAAAAAAAGTGATGCCTTTTGCACCGTAAATCACGAATAATGCTTCACATTTCATAATTCATGCATCACTTTTTGTAGTGCATAAGCGCCGAAACACAATGCGCGAGGAGGCGGCGCACTGTATTTCGTCGCCTACGGTGGCGCCGCATCGAAAAACTTAATGCATGTTCGATATTTATCGTGCATGCGAGCCACTTTGTGGAGCATTTTAAAAACGCACTATCTTTTATGATGTGAAACTTTCTCGGTGTAGTAACAAAACCTGATTTTTAATTTGAGATGGCTCCGGGTCATGCGTTTCGTATGCACAAGGTGCACAGTCATTATACTAAGAGAGTGAGGATCGCAAGAGCTCGTTCTCTGTGTTATCACCATAGTCTTCCATTACCGACTGCCAAGTCAAAAAATTACTCAAATCTTGCTTATCATTCTGAATACTAAATTTTTTTACACTAGAGGGCGAGCCTCACGACACCTGGCTCTCCGCGTTTTCGACCGATTCGCGGACTGTAAAATTAATTGTTGAATTAAATAAATGCTTTTCATGTTCCTCGGGTAGGGCAAACTCCACGAGTATATCATCGATGTATGCAAAGACGAAGAATAATCCCCCAGCGCTAAATTGACACACTTTTGGAGTGTCCACGATGCGATTCTAAGACCGAAGGTCATGCCGAAAGTTTCATGCAGACCATACGGCGTTATAACTGTAGTTTTGGGGACATTCTCCGGAGAATGAGTGTCTGTACGTACGCATCCTCCAAGGCAAGAGGCGAAAAAATGGTTTTACCATATAAACTACCGAAAGGGTCGTGCAAACCAGGTATATGGTATCTAGCCAGTTTCGCAATCTCGCTTGGCCCCCGATAAATTTCGCATGTTCTCTATTCCCTATGTCTTTTGTGTACTCTGTGTATGAGCGTTACCTAGAGTCTTTTGGAAGGCCTACAAATGCTTAACCTGCACCGTGGAGCAGACGTCGCGATTTCTATGTGCTAAGTGGACCCGTGATTTTAATGCGATGGTAAATTCGCTTATTTCCTCGGACTTTCGGTTTTTCTACACCTATCACCGTTAGATGTTTATTGTGTTTAGTTTTGGATTTTCGTTAGAGTAATATGAGTGTTAATTCACATGTCTAATTGTTCCGGCTTTTTAAAAGAAACGCGTTTGCTAATTACCGCATCAACCTTTGTCTTGACGAAGTCAAATAATTTGTCTTTTACTTATTTAATTTCATGTAACGTATTACGACTCCCGTACAGATCCAAATGTATCTGATCCACGTGTTAGACTATATCCGCTTCATTCTTCGGTGTAATATCTTTCCTTACAAATGGGCGGATGTTAGAAGGTAAATTAGCCTTCCATGCTTTTAAGATTAAACCACGCGGCATTTCCTCTCCCTAAGTTGATTAATTCGTTAAGATATTCCAATGGCTTGCGCGTGCCCATTTGACAGCCTCCAAATAGTTTTTGCAATTTGCTGTCTTTTGACCAAGTGTATTTTTTTATTAGAATGTTTTTTAACCCTTCATGCCGATTATTACCTCTAAGCATTTTTATACTATCCGCTATGTCTGTTAGAATAGTACTATTTAAGTTCGGCATCACGTTAATAAACTTTAAAACATCGACAATTATATTTTGCAAAAGTAACTGATACTCGTAAATCTCGAAACACGTGACGGGTCGTGTTGCAAAATGGTAACTTTATCGGTTTAAAATTAACGTTCGCCGCAGCTGAAGGCTGAATGCTATGATTGAGTGTGTTTATGTTATGTGTATCTGTTGTATGTGTTGACAAGGTTCTAGGATTATTAGAGTATGAAGATGTTTGCTCGTTTATTTGTGTTTGCGAATCAGAGGTGTTAGGGTTCGAGTTTAATTGTATTGTTCGAAAAGAAAATACTGTCTGTTTATGAGTAGAGGTCAAAGCTGATGAAAAACTATTTTGTACTTGATTATTTATTGAAATTTTTAGAGAATTTAGAACTTAAACTTTGTTTTGCTTTTAATAACTTTAAAAAGTTATTTCGATCTGTTTCTAGAAAATTTACGTTACTTAAATCATTTGAATTGTGCCTTTGTAATATTAGTGATTTTAAAAATTCTATTCGATTGTTTGACGCCTGTACTTTTTCATTATGATATTTTTATAAATTTTTTATTCTATTGGAGAAAGTTTTTTCCAGATCTTCATAGGCTTCTCTAGATACCATTTTTTCATGGAATGCGCTAGCCGTTTTGGTCATTAAGAACCTATTTTGATCGAAGATTGACGTGTTTCTAGATTTAAATGCAAGAGTTTCATGTGCGTCGTCCCGTGCACTAGGTATGAATTCACTAATTAAACTTAATCGCAGAGTTTCCGACGAATTTTGTATGTTTGCGACCGCAATTGCACCGCTCCCAACTCTCGCCGCACCCGCCTCACCCGGATTCACGATTTGCGAAGAAATATTACTATTTTGCGTGTGTAACGCTTCCGTTGCCGGGTCCTTTGGGCTTTGTGGAATAATTTCTTTTAACGGTGTATAAAACACGTTAGCAGCCATTTTGGCGAATGAACTGTCACAAGGGAAAGGGAGAATTCCTATTGTTTTAATGGCAACCAACGAAGAAAGATTCTTTCCCTCTAATACATGAGGATATGACCTATACTTTACTTTTAAATATGTCTCGTACAGTCAGGTTGACCCTCACGTGCCTGGCGTAGAAGTCTGTATGCAGTCGACGACCGAGACACTAGAACACCTCCCGGTGCACGAGCACAAACAACCCAGAAAACCGTATTTGACGCTGTCAGGATGACCCGGTGTTAGCGTAAAAGACTGCTTGCAGTCGTCGACTAAGTACCGAAAGATTTCTTTCGGCGTGTGAACTATTATATAAAAAGACAAAAGTAGAGAGAATCCCTCTAATGCAAATATGTACAATTTAAATAAATAAATAAGACACGACACGAGACAAGCAATAAGTTAAAGACAAGATAAATATATATATGTATATATAGGAGCAAATAAATAAACGATAAAATATATACGTTACCAACAAATTTCAAATGAGTTACAACACACAATTAAAAGAATGACTAGAATAATTTACTAATATCCATTTTTAAGTTAAAATTTCTCCGAAGTTTATAGATCGATGCGTTGTTAAAACTGAGAAGTTAAATATCTATGCATGCTATATGCTAAGCTTTAAGAATTTGAAATCGGCCTTTCTGACACTTAAAAAGGTTATAATTTTTAAAATTTCATTTTTAGGTTAAAATGATAGAAAATATATAAAAATGATGTTAGACAATAAAAAAAAAATTTGTATCTGAAAGTCCGATTCCCCGCACTCCGCAACGTTGAATTTACTTTTTCTTGTAGTTCGCTGGTTCCGAGGTACGAATTTTCACGATGATTTACTTTAATAATTGTCACGTGAAACTACCTGTTTCCTTGCGTGAGTTCCAAAATTTCACGAGGTCGTGAAAGAGATTTTTTATGCGCCCAGTGTTCTTTATCTACACCTTTTACTACCCCTTACCACCTTTTACACTCTTTACTACCTGGAACGCAGAACTCTCTACGTAAATCATTTTTGGTTCGATTATACAAGTGGACTATTGATAAGTACTATCTGCATAAAGTGAACGCGTTCATAAATACATTGAGCACCAAAAAAGTCTGAGAGGAATTTTACCTCCGTAAACGCGTAGTCGCGTGAATATGCTAAACAGACTTGCGCTTCATGTACAAAAAAGGAGAGTTTCATATGAAATACTCTCAATACCTCAAAGACGAAGAGATATCTCGTTCAATGATGCTGAGGCGAGATGCTGCAAAGAAAGCGTTCTACGCCTAACACAACTCACAGCAAACGTTGCAGGGCGAAGCTCCAAAAATCCTCCTCTGCCTCTTAACCTCCTGGTGAAGACCAGATGTTGTAAAAAAATTCTTGTTTGAACGGCGAAGAAGGCAGCCAATTGCTTGCAATCGTCAAGCAACACGCATGTCGAGATGGCGGTTGGCCAAGGCTTCCCTTTGTGCGTTGGCATCGTTGTAAAAACCAAGCTGTTGAGCGAAGAGAGAAATCAGACGAGTATCCTTAGCCAAGATCACGTTGGGGTCACCAGTTGTGGTAGCCACCCAGGATGAGGAGGACAGTAGAGAGGTAGTCTAAATAACAGAAGACAAAATATATAAGTGATATGTTATATATTTATTAGTCGGTCAGTGTGACTGAGCACAAGGACCGTTGGAGCTAGACTGAATACAAGTAAGTGACTGCTTGCTGCTTGTCGTCGATCTGACTTGACACCTGCGCAGAGGCGTACTCATGTACACGCTGACTAGTGTAAGTGCGCTTGTAGCACCAAACTCATACATACATTATGTCTGTGTCCCCACACCGTTAATAGCGATTTCAAATCACTACGTAGCGTTTCTCTAACAAGGAAGGTCCACCCCCCAACCCGACCTCATCGATTTCAACCATTCTGCAATATGTTGTAGCACTTGAAAAAATAAGAGACACGTTTTTTTTGTACCGACATCCACTTTAAAGGCGTGAAAAACATCCCTAAATTTTATTACAAAATAGTATATTACACACCAAGGGAGGTAAAGTACTGGCGAGTCCATAGCACATATAATTGCCACCTTGAGCCGAAGGCGAGGGTGGCAATTATATGTGCTATGGGCTCGCCATTTTACCTCCCGTGGAATGTATACTATTGTTCGCGATACCCGGGCTGAAACTATGACTATTGTTTTTCGGCGCTGGGACGAAAGTCGTAGTTTCTGGCAGGGTATGGCGAAAAATCGTTTTTTTTTGTCATATCTCGGCTTTTAATTAATATTTTTTGATAAAACAAAGTGCAAAATATTTGTCATAAGAGGTGTAAGTTACTAGATGTATTTATGACCTAAAGGGTTGGAACTCTTATGTAATATTTTTAAAAAATAGATTTTCCATGCTTTTTTTCTATGAAAACCAGGATATGAGCTCAAAAAAGTAAAGAAAAGCATTTTTGTCTACTTTATCGAATATTTTAATTGACGTATTTCAGAATTTTTTTAATTATTACCACCCCAAACATCGTCAACTACCCCTTAAAATAATTGACTGAATGTAAATAACCAAATAGTACTTTTTCACCTCCAGAAAAATAACTTTGAGCAAAATAGAAAAACACCTCTCGCACCAGGTCGGAATAGTATTTTTTATCATAAGAACCTCAAAACTATCAAAGTCGTCGTTTTGAGGTTAAAATGACGACAAATTTATGTCTTAAGATGCATTGCACGTGGAAGAAGAATGTTGATTATATCAAAAGCAACTATGTTATACATTTTTTAAAATGCAGTAGTAAAAAAATTAGTAATAAATGTAATAGTAACAAGTGTCATTAAATTTACCCCTAAAAGTAAATTATTTAATATAACTTGATTTTTATGATGTATGATAATAACTTAATATTTTTTAATGAAACTGATTAAAATATATTTTTATTTAAAGATTAATTTAACTTTGTTGTGCTCTATCAGTAAAATTACAGTATCTTATCCTTCATATTGTTTACAATGATGATTTTCTTCAAAAAAGTGCCGAAAACATGACTTCTTACACCAACCACATCGTATGATAGTAATATTATTACATTTTTCTATATCGCACTGTACATTGCAAGAATCTCCTGAAGAGAACTCAACAGGATCTTTAAAGTTATTTGGTTTTTCATTTATGTAACCACTTTTATACCACGAATTTTTAAACATATTTTTATATCTTGGTGAAGAAAGCTGGTTATGAATTAGAGATTGTAATTTTACGATGCTATTTCTCAAATGTAAATTCAAGTCATAATCCATCAAATTCACTTGATCTGGAAAGTGTCGTATAAAGTTTTTCCAAATGCGAAATCCATATACATCAAGTGGTAGTCTTTCTTGTTGTTTCTGTTGCTATTTTTTTTACGATAACAATTTTATTTTCTGGCATTGTTTCTTCTATGACTTGGTCACAGTGTCACTCCAGGAATCGAGTAATAATACAGACAGAGAGGTCTATAATTAAAGAGGTCTATAATTAAAAAAAACATATCCATCAATGTTTTTCTTTGTAATTGCATTATAATAAACCAAAAATACTCACCTGTAGTTAATTTTCCCGACCTTGATGCTTCTACGTGCACGTTTTCTGATCTAAATAAGGTTCGTTCTACAACAGGATCGAATTGACCCGACGATTCTTTCAAAACAATAAAAAGTGGTGAGAGAAGTTGTCCAGTAGCTGATGTGAGTGGTTGTATCGTGTAGCTATAAGTTTTTGATGAAATTTACTGTACTAGGCATTGCACTTGTTTTTCTCCTTGAACTGCTAATGTTCTTTCCAGGATGCATTTCCAATGGAAAGCCACTCTGATTTGAATTATACACATTGTCGATTCCAATTGATGACATGTAAGATCACGTCAGCAACAAACATTTCAGCTCTCGTTTGAAGCTCTAAATTATTTTCTAATGTTTTCCAAGTGATAAATTTAGTTATTTCTTTAGGCACTATTCTGTGAGCCTTTTTAAATTTCGTTAACCAATTGTTTGAAGCTTTAAATCTATTATCTTTAGATCCAATTTCTTTTTGAGCTGGTAACACCCATTTACGTAGATCACGATCGTAAATTATTAAACCACTTTCAACTGCAGCTTTAAAATTATCTAGTGTATATTGACAGATTATTGCAATTTTTTTTCTATACGTACCACCTTTATTAATAGTGTGAGCCCGACGTTTGAGTTGACTCTTTGATAAGACTTTCCTGAATCTTTTTTGCACTGTTTCAATTTTTAAGTTTCCCACTTCTCCAATATTCTAAAGCTTTTTGTTTATAATCAAAATCAACATCTTCAGTATCATGCGTACACTGATTTGTTGGTACTAAATCGGGATCAGGAAAATAATGTAGAACTTCATCCTCAACTATTTTAGCATCACAATCCTTAAAATCTTCCTGGAAATCCAGGGTTTCCTCATCAACCATTTCAACGAAATAAAACTCATTTGTTGCATCGATTATTTGTTTTAATTTTTCTGACAACTCAATTTCTTTAAAATTCATCTCGCTTTTTGATATTTGCAAATTTTAAAAATACGATAATAATAAATTCACTACATTTGAGGTATTGATCTTCATCTTTAAATCTAACAATAAAATCAAAGCAATAAATTATAACACTTTATTAGGATGAATAATTAATGGATTTAGGAATATGAATTATTCATTAAAATATCATTACACTAAAGTACTATCAGTACTTATCATCATATTTATTAAAAATATGGAAACTTTTTTGTTTAGAAAATAATTTTAATATTAAATTAAAATATTTATTTTTATATTCAAAGTTATCAATTCTTTTAATTATTTTATAATTCTTTGAATTCATTTTTTATTATTTTTTTTATAAAAATAAGAATATTATATTTCATAATTATTTTATAAAATTAATAAAGTAACAATAAATACTATATTTATAATTCTACACTTCCAATAATTATTGAAATTATTTTACATATCCTAAATCATAAAGTATAAAAAATTTAAAGTATTAATTTAATAACTTCGTACTTTTTTTTATATCTTTTATAATTTTGTATGTACTTTTATTTATGAAAGCAATAATTTTTTTGTAAATTATTAATAGGAATTCAAAAAATTATTATATATACATATAAAAAATTATAAAATTATATATGGAGAAATGCCCATTTTTCCTAATTTATAATAAAATAGCACCCTTATTTCATGATCATGATGGGCCCCCATGATTTTGTAGCCCCGGGCCCCAGGTAGTGTTAGACCGGCCCTGACTACAGAAAGTTTTGAAATCAATGAAGCAATCGTCGAGTACTTCTGTATTCAATTCTTTCTTTTTAATAATATAAAATTTAGAAAATGTTTAATTTATATTCTCTTTGATAGACGAATGTTTGGAAAAACTTTGCCAAATAATTTATGAAAAGAAGCGATTATTGAGATGAAGATAGCGATGATAGTACACATCAAAATTGAAAAAATAAAATGATATACCAGATCAACTTATTATTTCATTTATGAGTGAATATTAGTACTTAAACATTCATGAACTATGCTTAATCTTAGTGATATATATTTTATTTTATTCCTAATGGAAGACATATTTAATAAAAAATTTCCGAAATGTTTAAGTTCAACGTTTCGGAATAATTTTTTATTTAATATGCTACGGTTGGAGATCAATATTGTGCAATTTTATTTCTAAAAACTTGGCAGAAGAGCCATTAGTTTCTAACAACTTATATTTCAGAATTGGCAGCCATCAACTTCAAAATTATTTATGCCCTTCTAAAACTTTCGGGGAAGAAAGATACCCATTTTAATTTTCATACTTTAAATAAAATAAAATTATGCATTCTCTATCTCATTGCACTATCTTTTTATTTTGAAGTGCTGTAAAATATATTACATTTTAATAAATATCTACAATATAGCTTGCCAGACCCGTGGTTTAATATTTTCTTGGTGAAATGCTCAATGTATGTGAGTACTGCTTTGAAATTGAATTGTTAGTTAATTCAAGTGTGTTGAATAATAAGTTAAAATATGAATCTATAAACCAATCGTTTACGTATACAATTATCTGTCACAATATATTGTCAATCGATGTAAGGTAGTAAAAAAATTTAGTCTTGTAGAATATGCTTCTTCAATTTTCTATGTTCTAATTTTTTTAAATAAAAGAGGATAAATCCTAACTTGTATATAGTGAATCTTAAATGTTAAGAATCAATCCTTATTTATTATTATGTAATGGTTAACATGATCTACTAATATTTGTATTTTTCATATATATATACATATATATATATATATATATATATATATATATATATATATATATCTTTCAATGATTTTTTACATCTGATGGATAGTAGTTTTCTATATTCAAAAAATATTAACATCCTGCTCAAAATATTGTACAATATATTTTTATTACATTACGGTGCGTGTGATTTTTGCTGTATTATATCGATGGAAAATATTTTATTTAATATTCAAAGATACATCCTAATACAATGAACAAAATTCTTTTTTGAGCACGAAAATTATTTTTTGTAATGCATGCAATGTAATACGAAAAAAAATTCTTAGTTTTCTCTCATTTATCTTTACTATATAAACCTTACAATTTTCAACTACACCATAAAATCTTAAACCACGGGCCTGGCAAGTTATTTTGTAGATATTTAGTAAAATTTAATATATTTTATATTATATTAAAAAGAATAAATTGAATACAGAAGTATTCGACGATTGCTTGATTCACTTCAAAACTTTTTTAATAAAAAAATTATAGATGAATAAAAAAAAAAGTATAAATTTGATGATGATGATAATTACTCAACAATTCATTTACTTTCAAGAGCTGAATAAAAATATGAAAATATGATGTATATAGTAATAATAATAAAATAAAATGAAATAATAAAATAAAATATTCAGAAAAAATGTTTTAAAGAATACTATACTATTCAATACCTGAACTCGCCTAAATTACACTTTTTTTAAAAGTAATAATAGCGATATAAAATACACATCGAATTAAAAAAACAAATCTTGATGATTTTTTTATGTCAAATAGAGATGTTAATTTTCTTATTTAAAAATATTATTTTATGAAAATAAAAAAATTCATTTATTAATTCATTTTTTTCATCTGTGTGCAAGGCAATATCTTCTAGAAATAGTACATAAACATCTTTAGCGCATTTTGGCCATGTTTTTATTTATATATTGCGACGATTCAAAAATCGCGCTAGACGCAGTACCTGCGCTCAGCCGCTACGAGGTGCTACTCCCGCAACGGGAATAGCGAGCTCCGAAGCATATATAAACGAGCCGCCGAGCCAGCATCAGACTCTCTCCCCTTCCTCTATGTAAGAGTGGGATTGCTCGGCACAGTGAGAGTTATCCTTACCTATACTCCTGTCTTAAGCTATGTAAGGGTGGGATTGCCTGACATAGTCTCCTATCTATCCGTCAGTGTACGGGTGGGATTGCCCGACACTGACTCCTAGTTACTACCTACACCATCGCTAGTCGGGGTAGATTCCTCCATTGGTCTTCGACCAAAAGTCTCCCCCCTCTTCTCCACTCATGGTTTAGAGGGTTACCATACTAGTTTTCCTGTATTACCTTACCTGGCTCCGTTACCGACCGCGCCGAACTCCGCCGATAAAGTAGGTCGCGAATTTACCCACCAAGTCCATTTTGTTATATAATTAACCATTGTATTTTTTTCTGTTTTTATTTGTTACAGCCTTCGAGCATTTAATACTGGAGGAAGCCTCCTAGCTATTAACTGCGTTACAAGGCGAAGAGAGAGAAAGCCTCTATTTTGGCACGTGCTATCTCTCTATCACTTTCTTAGTGGGGAACAAAAGTAGCCAATCAAATCAGGCTAGAGAGAGACAGCACGTACCAAAATAGAGGCTTTCTCTCTCTTCGCCTTGTAACGCTTGCTGCCATTCGAAGGCTTCCTCCAGTAGTATATGCTTGAAGGTTACAGCCGATAAATACGAGATAGCGCCACCTAGCGGTCAAAAAAAAAACTAAATATTTTTCTTTTCCTTTTCAACGTGCGAAACTTTATTTTACTCAATTATAATTTTTATTTTTGTTATTAAGTATTATTTAATCGGCGTTGTAATTATTTTGTTATTCTTTTTATTTTTTTTTATTAATAAATATAAAAGAAAAAAAAGATAGTTTAAGTCTAAACCCAAAATTATCGTGTTTGAACTTAATCTCCAGTCCGCAGTACCCATCCTGCTTCCTCTCACGAACATTATCACTTAGTACCTAAGGATAGGTTAGCTTTGTATCATTTATTTATTAATTCTTTTAATTAATATTATTCTTTCCTTAATCATTTTTTTTCTTTTTAAATATTTAATGGAGATTAACTTATTTCAAATTATTTCTTTATCTTTCTTATTATTAATTTTATTAATTTAATAAGGTTGGGTTAGTTTAGTATGCAAGTTTGAACTTTGGCCTCCAAAAATCAACGCCTGCAGAGCCCTCTAAAAGTCTGACGCCTACGATATCAAGATCTAATCAAGGCAAAAATTTCTCGTGATTGAGTGAACCGATTGTAATCGAATTTTTTTAAAATTAAAGATGATGAAAATCTTCAAATATTATTAATTGTATTTATGTGTATACATCGATGCATTTTGATAGGATTCAATTTTAACATTTTTGGAACTCTTTTTTAAAGTATAAGAGGAGCACCTTGACGTTTTTGTATTCGTACCTTAACTCGCCGTCGAGGCGCTACCGCGCCTCTTGATAAAATACTCACGTAAGTACCCAAAAATTAAAAGATTAATCGTAGAAATAACTGTAGAACCTATTCGATAAAGATTTATTCTAGAATCTTAATTATAAAAGATTAAGAGCTGGCCGGATTCGTTGTCCTTGTCTGATTGAGTTTTTTGTTATTTCCTCAAGTATTAATCGATGTATTTGCAAATTGAAGGTTGAGCGCAATAGATATTATTATTATAAATATTTATGCACAAGAACAAAAAATTTTACCCATTTGTTTTTGAGAAAAGTAAGGAACTAAAAATATTAAAAAAGTAACATTTTACTTCAGCGTTTCTTACTTTTTTTAAAAACAAATCGGTAGAATTTTTTGTTCTTGTGCATAAATATTAATAATAAAAATAAATTGCAAGGAATTGAAAGACAAAGTGCTCAACTTACACTTTGAGCAGTTATTGCCTTTCAATTCCTTGCAATTTATATATTTTATTTACTGCTGGTAGCATCTCGAACAACTAATAATAAAAATATTTATTGCGCTCAACCTTTAATTTGCAGATACATTGATTAATACTTGAGGAAATAACAAAAAACTGAACTGGACAAGAACAGCGAATCCAGCCTGCTCTTAAATGTATTTAGTAGTCAGTATTTAAATGAAATGATTATTTCATTTTTCTGAAACTTTATCCGATAAAGATTGTTAAAATAAATTTTTTTTTGTATGTCATAAGCGAAATTAACGTATTTTCAATGAGATATCTTCCTTTATCAATGTATAAAGAAGATATTATACATAAATAACTTCTGGCTTTAATAAGTAAACATAATACTGATATTTTCAATTTTGTAAGCTCTTATATTTTAAATGAAATTGAAATATTTATGTTTAAAATAATTGGATTGTAATGTCGATTATAACAAAAATACAAAATTAGATTAAATAAAATATTCATATTTTTGTCTATAAAAAACTATAACAGCAACAACATAAATAATAATAATAGTAATAATAGTGATATTAATAATAATAATAATAATAATAATAATGAAGACAAACGGCTATGTTGATAATTATAAAACAAAATATTATATTATAATAACTCTTTAAATGTAAGTAATAAATAAAAATTATTACATTAAAAACTATATTAAAATATTGCAAAAAACCTAAAACGTAGTTGCTTTTGTTCTAATTTACATTCCGTTTTCACGTGTAACGAATCTTAAGAAAAAAAATCAATTTTTCATCATTCACACGCGGTCAATTACTTCACGGGATAGTTTACGATATTTGGGGTGGTAACTTAAAAATACTAAAACATGTCAATTAAAATATTAGATAAAGTAAACAAAAATGCTTTATTTATTTTTTTTAAGCTTATATCTTGATTTTTATAGAGACAAAAGCATAAAAAATCTAATTTATTTTAAATATAACATAAGGGTTGCAATCAGAAAATCATTTTATAATTCAAGAAAAATTTTAGTAACGTAAATAAAGGGAAGGCCCCAAGAAGATAATAAAGGGCAATAAAAGACTAAGGAGCCGAAGCTCTTGCACGTGTACGCACTGCAGGTGGGCCGGCTTGACAAGTGCATATGTACCTACATACACACGTATATATATGCACATGTCACATAAAAACGGAAAAGAAACTTTTCTTTTCTATGCGACAAAATTTTATAATTTCTATATTTCAATTTCGATTCCTTGTATTTACGAAAAATATTTTACTTTTAATTATATTAATAAAAAAATAGATTAAATAATAATTAAATTTAAATAAAATAATCACTACTTACAAATAAAACAACAAACAAATAAATTGCGTGCAATATTAAATATACAAAATATCAGATGTCTTTCTCATCGATACACGCACTATAATAGTCAATACACGCAAATTATAGCGAATTTTAATATTAAGGAAATTAAATGCATAAAAAAATTTTGATAATTAATTTTGATTTGTTTTTAATCGTTATTTTTTATATAAAGAAAAGAGGAAAAAAATATGTATAATATTAGTTAATAAAGGGAAACAATTCTAGCTTCGAATAATATTTACCTTTTTAACTTCTTTCCTTGATCTTTTTAAGGATGCACGCACTTGTAACGTACGCATCTGCTAGCTATAAAACTTGTTTCTTCAGATGTGCGGTCGTGCGAGCATTCTTTCGTTTTCAAAATTTTAACTTAACTTTTCAAACAATATGATTTTTTCGATATTATTATTATTATTATTTAGTCATAATTGTTTCCCTTTTTAATAATGATAGAAATAATTAGAAATAATTCAAGAAAAAAATTTTAGGAATGAAAAACAAAAAGAAAAATTTAAAAAATAAAATAAAAACTATTAGCAATGGCGATTTGCAATAAATTGTACTTTTAAATATATGTCGAATAATATTACAAATAAAAATTAAATAACAAAGGAAGTGTTATATCAACTTCTCTTTTCAAATCATTAAACCCTATCAAACATAGGCGTATTTTATACCGTTTTAAAGAGAATTTTGATTGCAATATTATATTATATATATATATTTAATTTAGAAAATAATTAGTCAACAAAAATTTATAATGATTTTTAATAATTTAGAGAAAATTGTAGAAGATCAAGAGACGAAACAGGGTCTCTCTAAGGGAGCTGGTATATTTTTCCAGATATATCCCCTCTGCTCCAAGAAAAACTTCTGTACCCTATTTTCTATCTTTGTCTTACACACTAAACAAGGCCACAGTTCAAGTTTAGGGAGGGTTTAAGGTCCCTCTCTGATCTCTTAAGAAAAAGCAAAGGCCAATAGAAATCGAATTTAAATAAGTGTTAGAAAAACAATTTTCTCTAATGGGAGAAAAATTATTAAATAACTTTGTAGATTATCTTATAGTATGCTGTAATGTTAAATATTTAGATATAAAAAGGGCCTGACCGACCGATGCAGACACACTCTAAAATTTTTCTTGCTCAAATTCACTTCTCGAGATCAAACTAAAATTTTTTTCTTGCTTGAGATTTAATATCTCAAGATCACACTAAAATTTTTTCATCTTGCACCTTGTCAATTCACTTCGAAATTTTTCTTTGTATCAACTTGTGAAATTTTTTTTTTTGAATATATCGCTTTTTATTTGTTCGGGATTCTCTCTCAAAATAAATTTTAAAACTTATCTAACTTAAAAGATTTCAAGTTTTTTTTTTAAATATACCAACTAATAACGCAATTTATTTTCGTTTATCTTAATAATTTTTAATATTAATTAAGTTCAAAAATATTTGTTCAACTCTTGTAAACACATTTTTCGATTTTAATATATAAGAGTAATTTTAAATAACCTTCTTTTCATTTTTCAAACGAGTACACCTTTATTTTTTTCCTAAAAAGTAAGTATAATTTTTATATTTAAAAATATTTTTTATAATTTGTTAAAATCTTAAAATAAAAACAACCTAACCGATCAAGCCAATATTACGGTCACTTAAGGAGAGACTATAATATTCCTTGTCGGTTGGTATTTAAATCTCATGGTGAAGAACAAAGAAAATAGACAAAATAATTTTGAAATATTTTAAAAGTGAAATATTTTTTACATCTTTTTATTTCAAATTTTTCTTTTAAATAGTCTTTTTACCTTTTTTTGTTTCATTAAAAAACGCTACCAAGTGCTTTGGCGCAATGCTTTCTCATAGAGCTCATTGAGTTAAAGTAATTTGATTTCATTTTTTTAGATGTGATTTCAATATAAAATACAATTTTTATTTAAGAAAAATTAGTGAATGTGAAAAAGTGATTAGTAAATAGGAAAAGAGAGACAAGGATGGATGAAAATAAAGTAAAAATGAGGATCAATCTGAGAAAAAAAGACAAAGAGGAAGTAAGGAGGTAAGAAAAGAGTCAGCGAAAGCGTTAAATCAGAAATCAAAAGAAATGATCAAAGAGCTAGACTAAGAAAATTATTTTTTTAAAGCTTGTATTATAAAGACAGCAGCAAATAACTTGTATACAAAATTTAGAGCAAATCTATCGAGCTGTTTACGTAAAATGGAATAAAAATAAAAAATGAAAATCTAAAAAAAAAATAAAAAAAATTTTTGTAAATTGAAGCTACGCTAAGGAAATCAATTTTTGAAAGTTGATTGATTTTACTAGCCCAAAGACATGTATAACATTGTATAATATACGTGTCAATTTAGTTTTTATGTACTGTTCAATTGTGTGGGCACCATATAAACAGAAATACATTTATGAGTTGGAAAAGGTGCAAAACAATTTCTTGCGTTTTTTGTCATTTAAAACTGGTAATTATATGGATCGGTTTAATCATGATTATACAAACATTAGGAAGGAAGCTGGACTACCAACATTGGAGTGCTCAAGATTGCATAATGATTTGTTGTTTCTATCTAAGATAATAAACGGTTACACTGATTGTGATTTACTTTTAAATTGTTTCAACTTTTATAAACCTTTAGTGAATATTAGAAATTCCAAAAATATCATTTTTTATATTAATTCATTAGATTATTCTATTAATAAGTTCTATGTTTTGAACAGACTGTGTAAATTAGCTAAAATTAATTCATGATATTGTAATTTTGAATGTAACTCGATTTCTTTATTAAAAAGCAATATTAGATCAGGGATTATGCAATAAGTTAATTGATTGGAGTAAAATATATACATTTTTTTAGAATAATCGTTTTTATTTCTTTATTTCCTTTTTCTTTAGCTTGTAAAGCCATGTTTTCTTTTCTTTGTATTTATGATTGTTTATGGAATGTTCATCCCGCACATGAAATATGTATATATGTTAAAAAGGGAGTTTTTCCCGTTAATAAAAATAAAATAAAATAAAAAAAAATTATTAAAAGAAAGAAAAATTTTCCCGAATCAATAAGAACATTATTTTTTCATTATTATCAAAAATGAAGACTAACTAGCACGAAAATGAAATTTTTTTGTCGACCCATTTATATACTCTTTTGAAGAACGTTTCAAAAGAAAAAATAATAATATAATTAAAATATCATAATTTAAATTCATTAAGGTCTCTCCTTAAGTGACCAGAATAAATTTAAATTATATCGCATCAGGGTAATTAAAGAAAAAATCTTAAGTAGGCAAGTCATACAAGAATATCTCGGTCATCTCAGGAGAGACTAAAATATTATTGACTTATTAGTTGAAAAAAAAAAAATGTTTTTTTTAATTTCAATTCTACTTATTTTACGATCAGATTTACACCCTCAAGATTAAAGTAACATAACTAAACTTAATTAGTTCTTTAAAATATATATATATAAACAAAACTAATATATGCGTTTCCAGATAATTAATAGGCAGTGACTTAAAAATAAGGATAACATAGCGCCAATCATCCACACCAAAAACGGCATCGTTTTTATAGCTTACAAAAGTTGCTATGAAACGAATAATCCACTATTAAAATAAGAACTTTCGTATGGTGGTTATTATATAAATGAAAGCACTTGAGCATACAAAAATTGTTAACTCTCGCGTGGGTGTGTGTGTCTGTGCGCGCGCGTGTGTGTGTGGTGTGTGTGTGTGTGTGTGTGTGTGTGTGTGTGTGTGTGTGTGTGTGTGTGTGTGTGAGTGGGCATAAGAGAATGGTGAAAGGTATTAGAATTAATTATGTTTACTCACCCTAGGTTGAAATACGAACGATGACTTTTTTAAATGTTTCTTATAATATAGTTGCCATAGGGATTATGAAAAGGAGAAGATAGATAGATAGATAATTAATTTATTTATGTACATTATGTTGTACAACAAAATATAAGTTACAAAGAATTATAACAATAGAATAAAATAAAAATAAAATACAAATAAAAAGTAATAATAACTACAAAAATAAAATAAAAAATACAAACAAAATAAAAATCAAAACAAAAAGCAAAGAAAATTTTAAGCTGGGAGCAGAGGTCCAAACTCTTGGGAGAGGAAATGCGCATGAGAGGTCAACTTGAAAGATGAGAGTGAAGATGAAGTCCTCAGCGACGATGGAAGTTCATTCCACAGTCGCGAGGATGAAACAGTGAATGAGCGTTGATGGTATTCGGTGGAAGAATGAGGAATGGTCAATGGCCTCACATCCCCCCTCAGAGCCCTAACAGGCCGGTTCCACTGATATCTAGAAAATAGATATGAAGGTGAGCATGATAAAAACATTTTGAAAAGAAAAGTAGAGGCAAAGTAGTTCCTTCTACCTGCAGTAGATAACCAACCCAGAGAGAGCCTATAAGGAGAGATGTGCTCACGCCTACCTACACCATAGATGTAACGTATACCAGCGTTGATAACCCTCTGAAGCCTAAGGTCGAGTTCAGCAGAAAGGTCAGTAAACACAAGACAACAATAGTCAAGAATCGGAAACAACAGTGTACGAATAAGGTGCTTACGTAGAGCAAAAGTAGTGCTCCGTCTAAAGAAATTGAGTCGATAGAGGAGAGAGAACGACCTGTTACACACATGTGTGATATGCTCCTTCCAGTTCAGCTTGCTGTCAAGATACACACCCAGATTACGAACAGATGACTCAAAACCGATTGTCTCACCATTGATGCAGATACCAGTAGATGGCAAGGAGGTTAGAATATTGATATAATAATAAGAGCCAATTATGATAGCCTTTGTCTTGTTGATATTCAACTTAAGATGATTGCTGGATGCCCAATCTGCGACCAATGACGCATGTTCACTCATTAGTGAAGTATAATGATCAAGCTCAGCAATCGGAAAGTGCACATACAGCTGCAAATCATCAGCATATAAGAGGTGCTGAACATTCTGATGGAAGGCAGAAGAGATGTCATTGATATAGATAGAGAACAGCAGAGGACCCAGAACAGAGCCCTGAGGAACACCAGTGTTAAGACAGACAAAATCTGATGACCTACCAACAGTATCAATGACAGCTTGACGACGATCAGAGAGATAAGAGCCGATCCACTTGATAACGGTGTGCGAAATATCGAGCGAATGTAGTTTCCGAAGTAAAGTGACATGGCACACCGTATCGAATGCCTTGCTGAAGTCGAATAACAGGAGCATCGTAACGTACCGTCTGTTCATATTAAATCTAATGTCCTCTGTCAATTTAAGTAGAGCAGTCTGAGTGCTGTGGCCAGCTCTAAAACCAGTCTGATAAGCGTCCAGTAACCGTCTAGTTGTCAAGTAATTATACAACTGATCATAAACAAGGCGCTCAAGAACCTTGGACGTAAAAGACAACAAAGAGATGGGTCGTATATCACCCATAGTGCGCGGAGAAGAGACCTTGTTGATCGTAGTGACCAGCGAAGTCTTCCAACAAGAAGGAAAAACGCACTCTCGCAGCGAATCATTATAAATGCGACAGAGCTGAGGGCCAATGACAGGAAAAGCAGATTTTATGATAGATTGGGGGATAGCGTCAAATCCTCTAGCCTGAGAGTCAGAACGTCTAATAGCCATTCCAACCTCATCCAAAGTAACAGTATTGAATTTGAACAAGGGCATGAAAGGTTCATCTACAGATAAAGACTGTAAGTAAACAGAAATAGAAGGTACCAAAGGATCAAACGCGACCCCACCAAAGTATTTATTGAGTTCATCAATAGAAAAAGTATGACCGGATCTATCACCACTAGAGCATATACCAAGGTTCCTGAGCTCCTTCCAGATCAGTCGAGAGTCAGTAATACCAGATAGTCTGTCATGATAGTAGAGCAGTTTAGCCGATTCAATGCGCTCATGAGCCTGATCACGAGCAACCCTGTAGCAAAGTAAATCAGCATGTACTCTAGAGCGTTTATAGCGTCCGTACAGCCGATCCCTCTCTCGTATCAGATGATGATGTTCAGCAGTAAACCACGGTCGACGACGGCGCCCCTGACGGACCCTCCTGAGAGGCACAAATAGTGCAACTGCCTCATTCAGATGGTGATAGAGACATTCAAGGCGATTTGACAGGGAGGAATCACCGACACACACGGAACAATTCAGTGAACGAAAGTAATCAAGGAGAACAGCATCGTCAACGGAACTGTAATCACGAAAGCTAAAGTCATTGAGCAAAGGCTTAGAGAGAGATGACTGAACAGTAGCTGCAATGAAGTCATGTCCGTCGATGAATGGAACATCAGTCTTCCAGTAGTCAAGCAGCAAGTCATTCGCATCAACAAGGCAAAGGTCAAGCCATGTATCAGAAGTAGAGGTGTGGTGAGTTGGTCCATATGGCACAGAAAAGAGAGCATTTTCAGCAATCAAACTTAACCAACAATCTGGCCCAATTTGGTTTCGGTCACAGCTATCACGTGGAAGTAAGGGCGAGAAGCCAGAAAGAGCCTAATCATCTCAATGTGTGCTCTAATGGAGTTAGCATTGAAATGACAGACCCTTAGACCATCCTTAGCAGTATAGTAGTGATTATTGGAAGATGAAGCGATGTTGTTAGCAGAGAGTAGAGTGTTAGGCGCGATTGGAAAAGAGATTGGACTTACCTCAGCATCACAAGCTAAGACGTTGTCAGATTGCCGGTAGGAGCCTGAGAAATCTTCGCTAAAAAAGCATCCAGATCCGCATCAGTGGTAATGCGGATAGGAACACCACTCTTCTTCCTGCGGACAAACAGCTTACCATCTCTCACAAAAGTAATGAAATCAGAATGCTCATCCTTGGACTTGATTAGCGCCCGGAGTTTCAATTGGTACAGAGCAGAGGGCAGAAACTCATTTACATTGATGAATCCAGAGGTAAGAGTATCGACGAGTCTAACCCCATGGAGAAGGTGCTCCTTGATTTTAGTAGTGTGCAGATTACCCATCCTGATTTTAGCAGCGATGATAGACCTGGCGAGTGAAGGTGACTTTAAGGAGACCAAGAGAGGAACCTTAGACGTTAAGACACGTTGGTGTTCAGATACATTCTCCACAGAAGCATCATCAACAGCAGCATCAGTTGTGACCCTGGATCGCCGAAGCGGACGGACAGAAGTAATATCTGTTAGAGAGAGACCAGGATCCAGAGTGGCCAGTACAGCGAAAGCTCCAGACTTGAGGTCTTTGAGTTCTTCGGGCACTAGCCCCCCGAGTACCAGATCAGAAGCACGCTCAAGGCGTGATTGCTGCGCCGACAATACCTCGCATCGCTGCAGAAGAGACCTATTCAAGGTCTCCAACTCCTGAAGCTTACCAGACACAGGCTCAAGGACAGATGAATCAGGTGTCACCACAGGTGCGCTCTCTAGCCTCTTCAAAAGGTCATAATGATCGGCAGAGACTCGACCAACTCTAGCATCACAGGCAGCGAAGCGCTCCTCAATAGAGGAAGACAGTGTATCTACACGATCCTCAAGTGCAACAAGCCTGGTATCAAAAGCAGAAAACTTCGCGCCGATGGCAGTAATCTTCTCATCCATGGCATCCAGCTTGTTCACCTTTACCTCCAAGACATCAAGTTTATCAAGTTTCTCCATCTTAGAGAGAATTAACGCCAAAGTGTCAGGAGCAGCAGGAGCAGGTGACTGAGCAGCAGGAGCAGGTAACTTAGCAGCAGAAGAGGGAGTGGAAGGTGAAAAAGAAAGTCTAGAAACAGAGCTTACAGAACTGGAGCGAGCGCGCGAGCAATCCAGATTAGAAGCAGCAATACAACCTTTACACACCTTCACAGTTTGGTCAAGGTGACGGACATGATTGAGCTTATCACATGTACTGTGGAAGGAATTTTTACATCGCGCACAGAAGAGAGAGAGAAAGAGAAAAGTATGTAAGTTTTTGTGTGTGTGCGTAATTTAAAAATATTTTATATTAAAAATAGTACCACTTAAGGGGAATCAGCATACCGACATAGAGTTCTACCTTATCTACATTTCAATTATGCATTTTAATAAATATTTAACTATTAATGACTGAAATTGATAGAAGAGGCACATTCTTAACATTCTAAAGAATTGATTGCAATGTTAAACGACAGTATAAAAGTGAAAATGAAGACGAAAACTGCTTAATACGATCAACTTCCCAATGTAGTTATGAATAATCGTATTTTGCAGTTTTCGTCTTCATTTTCACTTTTATACTGTCTCTTAACATTGCAATCAATTCTTTAGAATGTTAAGAATGTGCCTCTTCTATGAATTTCAGTCGTAAATAGTTAAATTTGTATTAAAATGCAAAATTCAAATGTAGATAAGGTAGAATTCTATGCCGGTATGCGGATACCCCTTAAATATGAAATATCGAACCATCTTGGTTTGAAAATTTGTGAAAACGAATATTATTATTATTATTATTATTATTACTATTATTATTATTATTATTATTATTATTATTATTATTATTATTATTATTATTATTATTATTATTATTATTATTATTATTATTATTATTATTATTATTATTATTATTATTATTATTATTATTGTTATTATTATTATTATTATTATTATTATTATTATTATTATTATTATTATTATTATTATTATTATTATTATTATTATTATTATCCTCCGCATGTTGCTGACCTTGTAAGTGTCCACCTACGATGTGGTGGCGGGGCGGAGGCTTAAGCACGATCCACATATCGCTAGCCATCCTTAGTGATGACTAAGGATATCTGGATGATCGCGTAGGCACTTCCGCTTCACGGAACTGCCAACCCATTAAAATTTTGTGTTCGTATTTACGTGTACTAAGAAGCAACACAGTATGAATGGATGTATGAATGAGCTGTGGCTGCCAACCAATGGATATTCCCGTCAGACTACCGGAGTTGTTCGTTAGTGGTGACTTGCTGACCTCTGTTTAGTAATAAGAGTAAAAGTTAGTCCCCTCTCCGGCGAAAGTCGTGACGGGCAAAGGTCTCGTGAAACCACATGTCGGCTAGGAGCTTCTACGTACTTCTACTAACGTAACCGGAGCCCATGAAGGGGTTGAAGTTGGTCTGTACAGGCGCAGGTGCGAAGGATTATCTGGTCAGTATTTCCTTATACCGAGCCCGCACAGGAGAACTGCGGAACGTCTAGCCTGAAGTTTAGGGCCAGGCGCAGCACGGTACTGACGTCGCCCACTCAATACGGATGACGTAAAACCTTTAGCATCAACATGGCGCGGGCCTAACCCGTAAACATCTCTTATTTAGAATCACTCGGTGTCGCTAGGGTTGACCACCCGAAAACCGCTTCTCGGCTGCGGCATCTTTAATTAGGGCACCTCACAGGCGGGGATAGTGGCTCCACTGCGCCTGGAGCTCCCATGATGGGCGAACCGTCTTAAGCCAAGTATACGTTTTATTATGTTTAATTCTACATCAACACAACCAAAAAACCAACCAGAAGCGGCTAGCAATAGCTCAAAAAATAACGAAGGCCAGTTTTCGCAGGCTGATCCCCAAAAGAAGTCAGGGGTAGAGATCGCCTGCCTAACAATGGAAGAAAGATCTCAGAGGATGAATGAGATCTTTGCGCTCTTCAGAGAAGCTCTTAGGTCGATGCCTAACATTCATAAAGATGTTAAGAATAATCTACCAGAGCTTATCGATCATGTGGATGCCCTTAAAACGGAGCATCTCCTCTTGCTTCAGGCGAGAACGGTCACTGAACAGATGGAGGTGACCGAGACGCTCGAAGCAAGCTCCTCAGCCAAGCGGACTTTAGAGGATGCCTCGCTCGATTCTGGCAGCAATGCTGAATCGCAAGCATTAAAAAAGAACCGCCCTGAGAGTCTGGATGATCCGTTTGAGGTCGTCCAAAATAGAAAGAAGAAGACGGCTACAAAAAATCTAGTTCCGAACGCAACGCAGCAGCAGCAACAACAACAGCAGCAGCAGCGCCAACAGCAGCAGAAACAACAACAGCAGCACCAGCGACAACAACAGCAAAAACGGCAGCAGCAGCCGCAGCAGCCCAAGAACAACAGCAACAGTCCACCAGCGGCCAGAACATCGGCCATCGAGACACAGCAGCCTGCCCAGCAGCTGTTGAAAAAGAAGAAGAAAAGGAGGAGGAAGACAAAAAGAGGTCTGCCGCCGTCCTCATAAAACCAGAAGAGGGAAAAACCTACAGCGACGTCCTGCAGAGCATCAGGCAGGATTTAATCGCTGAGAGTCCAACGACCAACATCAGAGGGATAAGGAAAACCAGGGCCGGAGATGTCCTGATCGAGTTGGGCTCAACTAAGGGTTTAGAGACCTTTAGTGCTTTCCTTAAGAGGACGGTGGGTGAAACGGGCAACGTCAAGGAGATGTGCCCCAAAGAAACGGTCGAGATCAGAGACATCGACTGTCTAGCTTCAGCAGAAGAAGTAGAGGCCGCTGTAAAAGCTGCTTTAACCGAAGGCCAACAGGAAGTAGGGGAGTTTAGCGTCTCACTGACCAACCCCAACAGCAGAGAGCTCCGCTTGGCCATTGTAGAGATGGAACAAGACCAAGCGGCGTTCCTGCTCTCTAGAACTAGGATAAAGATCGGTTACACCAGCTGCCGAATCAGAAGTTGGCAAAGGGTTCAGCGCTGTTTTAGGTGCCTAAACTACGGTCACCAGGCGCGTGACTGCTGAGGACCAGACCGTAGCAAGATGTGCTACAAATGTGGCAAAGACGGCCATAAGGGATCGGCCTGCAAGGCTACTGATACTCAGTGCATACTATGTACTGAGCGCGAAGTAGACCCAGCAGAGCGGAAACACATCCCTGGGTCAGGTCAGTGCAGAGTCTTTCGCGAGACACTGAACCGGATCAAAAAGCGCTAATGATGGGCCGTATAACAGTCCTTCAAGCCAACTTACATAGAAGTGACGTAGCTAAAAGCCTTTTGACTCAAATCAAATTTGAGACAAATGCTGATGTGCTACTGATAAGCGAGCAGTACACAAACTGGACCGTTAAGACCTGGTTTAAAGACAAGCTTGGCACTGCAGCGATCTACGTAGACCCAAATAACATCAGAGTAGACGCAGATGGAGCTGGAGAAGGCTTCGTATGGGTTAAAAGCAGAAACGTTACATACGTGAGCTGTTATTTTACACCAAACTCAACAGCAGACACGTTTAGGCGCCGTCTGGATCTGCTGGAAGACTCTGTCCGAAGAATGGAAGGTGACGTCGTCGTCGCAGGAGACTTTAACGCGAAAGCGTTAGAGTGGGGAATGCCACTGCAGGACAGCAGAGGAGGATACATCATGGAGATGGCAGACAGACTCGGCCTAACAGTGCTAAACACCGGAAGCACTCCAACATTTAGACGAGGAGCTAGCGGTACGATTCCTGACGTATCCTTCGCATCAGAAAATCTTTCACGTAAAGTGTCAGATTGGAAGGTGCTGGAGACATACAATGGAAGTGACCACCAGTACATCACATTTCAAATCCATGATGGATCCCAATCATCGAGGCGAAATGTCGCTAGACCAGTCAGATGGAACGTTGCCAAGCTGGACTCTGAGAAACTTGTCCAAGTACTGCAGCAAGGATCAGACTATCTACCGGACGCGACAACTGCCACCGGAAACGCCGACGCTGCAGAGGTTCTCGTAAAAGAGACGATGAGTCTCATTCACAGAGCCTGTGATGCATCTATGCCGCGCAAGGGATCGCGACATCATAAGCGTCCAGCGTATTGGTGGAATGACGAAATCGCTAGAACGAGGTCAGAAGCTCTTAGTCTCAGAAGATCATCACAGAGAGCAAGAAAGAAGAACTCACCAGCAGCAGATCTTTTGTCTGCGCAATACAGAGACGTGCATAAAAAGCTTCGTAAGAAGATCAATCGAAGCAAAGCACAATGCTGGAAAGACCTGAGCGAAGACGTCAACAGAGAGGTGTGGGGCTTGGCCTACAAGATCGTGACCAAGAAGCTGAACGCCGCCCCCACGTTGCCATTCGAAGAAGAGACCATGGCGAACATCGTAAACCACTTGTTCCCTACGCATCCACCACTCGAAGAACAGGAGAATACAGGAGAACCAGAAGAGATCCCGCTCTTTACAAGCGGAGAGCTACAGATAGCTGCAAGAATGATGAAGAACAATAAGGCACCTGGGCCTGACGGAATACCATCCGAGGTCCTTAAATGCATAGCGGTGAAAGCGCCATCTCTCTTGTTGAACATGTACAACGCGTGCCTCCAGACGGGTGTGTTTAGCACTCCCTGGAAGATTGCGCGTCTTGTGCTGATCAACAAAGGAAAGGGAGGTGATCCCCGGCATCCATCGTCCCACAGGCCACTCTGCATGTTGGACGAAGCAGGGAAGCTATACGAGAGGCTGCTTAAACCGCGATTACAAGGAGCTGTACAGGCGGCTGGCGATCTCGCTGACAACCAGTACGGCTTCAGGAAAAAGCGGTCTACCGTAAATGCAGTAGAAGAAGTAGTAAAGGTAGCAAAAGAAGGATGGACTGGGAACCATCACTCCCGTCTTATTGCGTTTCTAGTCATGCTGGATACGAAAAACGCTTTCAACTCAGCAAAATGGCCTGACCTCCTTGCTGCGTTGAAAGAGTTTAATGTACCAGAATACCTTATGCGAGTGATACGAGACTATCTGAGAAACCGTATCCTCCGCTATGAAACAGAAGAAGGCTGGCGTGAAAAAGACCTTAGCGCAGGCGTGGCACAGGGCTCGATCTTCGGCCCAGACTTCTGGAACATCCTGTTCGATGCATTACTCAGACTTGCAATGCCGGATGGGGTGAAAATGTTTGCGTACGCTGATGATGTCGCTTTAGTCATCTTCGCGAAAAACGAAAACATTGCCCAGCACACACTAAACACGGCGATGAGAAGAATTTCCGAGTGGATGGTGAAGCATGGTCTCGAAATAGCGATGGCCAAAACAGAAATCGTGCCCTTAACTTGGAAACACATCAACATCGAGTTTCCCATGACAGTAGGCACAAACGTGGTGCAGACAAGAAGTGAGGTGACGTATCTCGGCATAAAGCTAGATGCAAAACTAACTTTTTTGACGCACCTAAAACACGTCGCTAATAAAGCGATAAAGAAAACGTTGCAGTTAAGTCGTCTTATGGCCAATACCAGCGGCCCGAAATCAAGCAAACGACGACTTTTAATGACAGTCACGACGTCCATCTTATTGTACGGCTCTGAAATATGGGCTAACCAAATGAGAAAAGAGACGCACCGAAGCGTACTATCTTCTGTTCAAAGGAGAGAGGGCTCTTAGAGTCACCAGCGCCTATCGCACTGTCTCGGGACCCGCGGTGCTAGTCATCGCAGGAATCATCCCGATCGAATTACAGGCGATGGAACGCAAGCGAACCTACGAACGGAAGAAAACAGAAGATGGAACTGCAATCGTTCAGAAAGAAGAAAGACAGGTGACCATGGAAACCTGGCAAAAAACATGGAATCAGATGGTGAAAGGCCGATGGACACACGTGCTCATTAGGAGCTGGCTCCATGGGTCGATAGAAGATACGGGGAGGTCAACTATTACCTCACCCAGTTCCTTAGTAACCACGGGTATTTCTGCGCTTATCTCAGTAAAATGGGAAAGACCCAGAGCCCGGGCTGCATCTTCTGTTTCGCGGATCGCGACGATGCGTATCATACGTTTTTCGTCTGCCATCAGTGGAACGAAGAAAGACGCCAGGTTGAGAGGATATTCGAAGCGTTAACGCCAGATAACATTATCAGTGAAATGTTGTCGGCCAAAGAAAAGTGGGACGCTATGGCACTATTTGTCGAAAGCGTCCTAAGAAAGAAGAAACCGTTCTTAGATAGGGCAATCGAACTAAGTGCGAATGAGGAGCGGGGAGTCAGGCTTATACCTCACCATAACCTAGAGGCAGTAGCCGGTCCCATAGATTCGGGTGCGGAGGGTGACGACGAGGACTCGTCTTAAGGACGAGAACGAATCGTGCACCCAGGAAATGTTTGAGATAGCAGCAAAAGCGCCAGCTTTAGCTGTGGTATGAATGAGTGTCGTTGTAAATAAGCGCGAGATTGAATGTTAGTACGAGTCAGACGCGGTAGAGAGG
>JAFFSR010000322.1:837500-845000 GCA_017163975.1 Anastatus disparis
GTTTCTTGTGCCGACAGGAAGGCTATGATGGCGAAGCCATAAAACACGTGGCAGGTAGCGGAAGCTGCAGAGTATTCAGGCAAGCGCTGGATGCTGAGAAAAGAAGGAAACGAGAGACTACCAACAAGCCTCGAAAAAAAAGCTGTTGTAGTGGAAACTAGAGGAGAATAAGTACCAGGTACAGTAAGGAAGGCGCTGCGGCGTATTGGTGACCCCACCCTGAAGTAATGCCGAGAAGGCCTAAGTGCCAGGGTGGAATAAAGGTCACGAGGTGGATGTTACTGGCCTTTTGCCCGCGTGACGATTGCATCTTCTTGCAATCGTCACGCGGTCAGAAGGACAGGGGGTTAGACGGTCCCCTGGGACTCTGATGCCCTGGATGTGAAATGGAGGGCCATTTCACAGTCAAGGCTGACGTGCACTCAGGAACCCGTCACACCGGTGGCAGGATCCCCTCCTGCACGGCGATAACGCTTTGCGGAATCGCACGGCGGGCGTGGATCCTGTCGCTGAAGGTCTGGTTTAGGCAGATTTCCCGTTTTTTTACCACCATAAAAAAAAAAAAAAAAAAAAAAAAAAATTATTATTATTATTATTATTATTATTATTATTATTATTATTATTATTATTATTATTATTATTATTATTATTATTATTATTATTATTATTATTATTATTATTATTATTATTATTATTATTATTATTATTATTATTATTATTATTATTATTATTATTATTATTATTATTATTATTATTATTATTATTATTATTATTATTATTATTATTATTATTATTATTATTATTATTATTATTGTATGAGTCAGACGCGGTAGAGAAGTATGAGTCAGACGCGGTAGAGAATTGAATGTTAGTATGAGTCAGACGCGGTAGAGAGGATAGCCCCACAAGAGGCATAAGATCCATCTTAGAACAGGAGAATCAAGACTGAAGAGAAAATTATGGACTGATTTTGCTCCTTTACAGAGCCAGTCCATACCATACCATATATATGCGATCGATTTATGCTCCCCTTTACACAGCCGATCGCCAGGCAGAAGATAGCCTTTTAAATCATGTTGCTTATTAGGCATAGATCTATATTATTGGAAATCTGTATATTTACAGAAGAAGTCAGAAGGAAAAGGTCCAAAAGACTTAGAACGCGGTGCCACCCTGAAGTAATGTGATAAACAGTTTCCGGGGTGGAACAAACGCCGTGAGTGATGATTGGAGAATCTCTTGCACGTCCAGTGACTGCATTTTTTTGCTATCATTAGACAGGCATGAGGATCGCGTAATTTTAGAGGTTTGCTAGTTTATCTAGAACCCCTCTCAACCGTCTGTACTCTGTTCCCGGATATATCCGAGACCAGCGAACTGACGGCGGTCTGACAGCAGATTTTATTCGTTCAACCAATAGAAAAAAAAAAAAAAAAAAAATTATTATTATTATTATTATTATTATTATTATTATTATTATTATTATTATTATTATTTTATTATTATTATTATTATTATTATTATTATTATTATTATTATTATTATTATTATTATTATTATTATTATTATTATTATTATTATTATTATTATTATTATTATTATTATTATTATTATTATTATTATTATTATTATTATTATTATTATTATTATTATTATTATTATTATTATTATTATTATTATTATTATTATTATTATTATTATTATTATTATTATTATTATTATTATTATTATTATTATTATTATTATTATTATTATTATTATTATTATTATTATTATTATTATTATTATTATTATTATTATTATTATTATTATTATTATTATTATTATTATTATTATTATTATTATTATTATTATTATTATTATTATTATTATTATTATTATTATTATTATTATTATTATTATTATTATTATTATTATTATTATTATTATTATTATTATTATTATTATTATTATTATTATTATTATTATTATTATTATTATTATTATTATTATTATTATTATTATTATTATTATTATTATTATTATTATTATTATTATTATTATTATTATTATTATTATTATTATTATTATTATTATTATTATTATTATTATTATTATTATTATTATTATTATTATTATTATTATTATTATTATTATTATTATTATTATTATTATTATTATTATTATTATTATTATTATTATTATTATTATTATTATTATTATTATTATTATTATTATTATTATTATTATTATTATTATTATTATTATTATTATTATTATTATTATTATTATTATTATTATTATTATTATTATTATTATTATTATTATTATTATTATTATTATTATTATTATTATTATTATTATTATTATTATTATTATTATTATTATTATTATTATTATTATTATTATTATTATTATTATTATTATTATTATTATTATTATTATTATTATTATTATTATTATTATTATTATTATTATTATTATTATTATTATTATTATTATTATTATTATTATTATTATTATTATTATTATTATTATTATTATTATTATTATTATTATTATTATTATTATTATTATTATTATTATTATTATTATTATTATTATTATTATTATTATTATTATTATTATTATTATTATTATTATTATTATTATTATTATTATTATTATTATTATTATTATTATTATTATTATTATTATTATTATTATTATTATTATTATTATTATTATTATTATTATTATTATTATTATTATTATTATTATTATTATTATTATTATTATTATTATTATTATTATTATTATTATTATTATTATTATTATTATTATTATTATTATTATTATTATTATTATTATTATTATTATTATTATTATTATTATTATTATTATTATTATTATTATTATTATTATTATTATTATTATTATTATTATTATTATTATTATTATTATTATTATTATTATTATTATTATTATTATTATTATTATTATTATTATTATTATTATTATTATTATTATTATTATTATTATTATTATTATTATTATTATTATTATTATTATTATTATTATTATTATTATTATTATTATTATTATTATTATTATTATTATTATTATTATTATTATTATTATTATTATTATTATTATTATTATTATTATTATTATTATTATTATTATTATTATTATTATTATTATTATTATTATTATTATTATTATTATTATTATTATTATTATTATTATTATTATTATTATTATTATTATTATTATTATTATTATTATTATTATTATTATTATTATTATTATTCCTCCGCATGTTGCTGACCTTGTAAGTGTCCACCTACGATGTGGTGGCGGGGCGGAGGCTTAAGCACGATCCACATATCGCTAGCCATCCTTAGTGATGACTAAGGATATCTGGATGATCGCGTAGGCACTTCCGCTTCACGGAACTGCCAACCCATTAAAATTTTGTGTTCGTATTTACGTGTACTAAGAAGCAACACAGTATGAATGGATGTATGAATGAGTTGTGGCTGCCAACCAATGGATATTCCCGTCAGACTACCGGAGTTGTTCGTTAGTGGTGACTTGCTGACCTCTGTTTAGTAATAAGAGTAAAAGTTAGTCCCCTCTCCGGCGAAAGTCGTGACGGGCAAAGGTCTCGTGAAACCACATGTCGGCTAGGAGCTTCTGCGTACTTCTACTAACGTAACCGGAGCCCATGAAGGGGTTGAAGTTGGTCTGTACAGGCGCAGGTGCGAAGGATTATCTGGTCAGTATTTCCTTATACCGAGTCCGCGCAGGAGAACTGCGGAACGTCTAGCCTGAAGTTTAGGGCCAGGCGCAGCACGGTACTGACGTCGCCCACTCAATACGGATGACGTAAAACCTTTAGCATCAACATGGCGCGGGACTAACCCGTAAACATCTCTTATTTAGAATCACTCGGTGTCGCTAGGGTTGACCACCCGAAAACCGCTTCTCGGCTGCGGCATCTTTAATTAGGGCACCTCACAGGCGGGGATAGTGGCTCCACTGCGCCTGGAGCTCCCATGATGGGCGAACCGTCTTAAGCCAAGTATACGTTTTATTATGTTTAATTCCTCAACAACACAAAACAAAAACCAACCAGAAGCGGCTAGCAATAGCTCAAAAAATAACGAAGGCCAGTTTTCGCAGGCTGATCCCCAAAAGAAGTCAGGGGTAGAGATCGCCTGCCTAACAATGGAAGAAAGATCTCAGAGGATGAATGAGATCTTTGCGCTCTTCAGAGAAGCTCTTAGGTCGATGCCTAACATTCATAAAGATGTTAAGAATAATCTACCAGAGCTTATCGATCATGTGGATGCCCTTAAGACGGAGCATCTCCTCTTGCTTCAGGCGAGAACGGTCATTGAACAGATGGAGGTGACCGAGACGCTCGAAGCAAGCTCCTCAGCCAAGCGGACTTTAGAGGATGCCTCGCTCGATTCTGGCAGCAATGCTGAATCGCAAGCATTAAAAAAGAACCGCCCTGAGAGTCTGGATGATCCGTTTGAGGTCGTCCAAAATAGAAAGAAGAAGACGGCTACAAAAAATCTAGTTCAGAACGCAACGCAGCAGCAGCAACAACAACAGCAGCAGCAGCGCCAACAGCAGCAGAAACAACAACAGCAGCACCAGCGACAACAACAGCAAAAACGGCAGCAGCAGCCGCAGCAGCCCAAGAACAACAGCATCAGTCCACCAGCGGCCAGAACATCGGCCATCGAGACACAGCAGCCTGCCCAGCAGCTGTTGAAAAAGAAGAAGAAAAGGAGGAGGAAGACAAAAAAGAGGTCTGCCCCCGTCCTCATAAAACCAGAAGAGGGAAAAACCTACAGCGACGTCCTGCAGAGCATCAGGCAGGATTTAATCGCTGAGAGTCCAACGACCAACATCAGAGGGATAAGGAAAACCAGGGCCGGAGATGTCCTGATCGAGTTGGGCTCAACTAAGGGTTTAGAGACCTTTAGTGCTTTCCTTAAGAGGACCGTGGGCGAAACGGGCAACGTCAAGGAGATGTGCCCCAAAGAAACGGTCGAGATCAGAGACATCGACTGTCTAGCTTCAGCAGAAGAAGTAGAGGCCGCTGTAAAAGCTGCTTTAACCGAAGGCCAACAGGAAGTAGGGGAGTTTAGTGTTTCGCTGACCAACCCTAACAGCAGAGAGCTTCGCTTGGCCATTGTAGAGATGGAACAAGACCAAGCGGCGTTCCTGCTCTCAAGAACCAGGATAAAGATCGGCTATACCAGCTGCCGTATCAGAAGTTGGCAAAGGGTTCAGCGCTGTTTTAGGTGCCTGAACTACGGTCACCAGGCGCGTGACTGCCGAGGACCTGACCGTAGCAAGATGTGCTACAAGTGTGGAAAAGAGGGCCACAAGGGATCGGCCTGCAAGGCTGCTGATGCTCAGTGCATACTATGTACCGAGCGGAAAGTAGACCCTGCGGAACGAAAACACATCCCTGGATCAGGTCAGTGCAGAGTCTTCCGCGAGACACTGAACCGATTTAAACAAAAACGTTAATGATGGGCCGCATAACGGTCCTTCAAGCCAACTTACATAGTAGTGACGTAGCTAACAGCCTTTTGACTCAAATCAAATTTGAGACAAATGCCGATGTGCTACTGATAAGCGAGCAGTACACAAACTGGACCGTTAAGACCTGGTTTAGAGACAAGCTTGGCACTGCTGCGATTTGCGTAGACCCAAAGACCATCAGAGAAGACGCAAATGGAGCTGAAGAAGGCTTCGTATGGGTTAAAAGCAGAAACGTTACATACGTGAGCTGTTATTTTACACCAAACTCAACAGCAGACACGTTTAGGCGCCGTCTGGATCTGCTGGAAGACTCTGTCCGAAGAATGGAAGGTGACATCGTCGTCGCAGGAGACTTTAACGCGAAAGCGTTAGAGTGGGGAATGCCACTGCAGGACAGCAGAGGAGGATACATCATGGAGATGGCAGACAGACTCGGCCTAACAGTGCTAAACACCGGAAGCACTCCAACATTCAGACGAGGAGCTAGCGGTACGATTCCTGACGTATCCTTCGCATCAGAAAATCTTTCACGTAAAGTGTCAGATTGGAAGGTGCTGGAGACATACAATGGAAGTGACCACCAGTACATCACATTTTAAATCCATGATGGATCCCAATCATCGAGGCGAAATGTCGCTAGACCAGTCAGATGGAACGTTGCCAAGCTGGACTCTGAGAAACTTGTCCAAGTACTGCAGCAAGGATCAGACTATCTACCGGACGCGACAACTGCCACCGGAAACGCCGACGCTGCAGAGGTTCTCGTAAAAGAGACGATGAGTCTCATCCACAGAGCCTGTGATGCATCTATGCCGCGCAAGGGATCGCGACATTATAAGCGTCCAGCGTATTGGTGGAATGACGAAATCGCTAGAACGAGGTCAGAAGCTCTTAGTCTCAGAAGATCATCACAGAGAGCAAGAAAGAAGAACTCACCAGCAGCAGATCTTTTGTCTGCGCAATACAGAGACGTGCATAAAAAGCTTCGTAAGAAGATCAATCGAAGCAAAGCACAATGCTGGAAAGACCTGAGCGAAGACGTCAACAGAGAGGTGTGGGGCTTGGCCTACAAGATCGTGACCAAGAAGCTTAACGCCGCCCCCACGTTGCCATTCGAAGAAGAGACCATGGCGAACATCGTAAACCACTTGTTCCCTACGCATCCACCACTCGAAGAACAGGAGAATACAGGAGAACCAGAAGAGATCCCGCTCTTTACAAGCGGAGAGCTACAGATAGCTGCAAGAATGATGAAGAACAATAAGGCACCTGGGCCTGACGGAATACCATCCGAGGTCCTTAAATGCATAGCGGTGAAAGCGCCATCTCTCTTGTTGAACATGTACAACGCGTGCCTCCAGACGGGTGTGTTTAGCACTCCCTGGAAGATTGCGCGTCTTGTGCTGATCAACAAAGGAAAGGGAGGTGATCCCCGGCATCCATCGTCCCACAGGCCACTCTGCATGTTGGACGAAGCAGGGAAGCTATACGAGAGGCTGCTTAAACCGCGATTACAAGGAGCTGTACAGGCGGCTGGCGATCTCGCTGACAACCAGTACGGCTTCAGGAAAAAGCGGTCTACCGTAAATGCAGTAGAAGAAGTAGTAAAGGTAGCAAAAGAAGGATGGACTGGGAACCATCATTCCCGTCTTATTGCGTTTCTAGTCATGCTGGATACGAAAAACGCTTTCAACTCAGCAAAATGGCCTGACCTCCTTGCTGCGTTGAAAGAGTTTAATGTACCAGAATACCTTATGCGAGTGATACGAGACTATCTGAGAAACCGTATCCTCCGCTATGAAACAGAAGAAGGCTGGCGTGAAAAAGACCTTAGCGCAGGCGTGGCACAGGGCTCGATCTTCGGCCCAGACTTCTGGAACATCCTGTTCGATGCATTACTCAGACTTGCAATGCCGGATGGGGTGAAAATGTTTGCGTACGCTGATGATGTCGCTTTAGTCATCTCCGCGA